>JARKIC010002342.1:0-65865 GCA_029378375.1 Mycena olivaceomarginata | reverse complement strand
CCGACACTCATTTGCTCGCGGAAGGTTTGTAACGACATGCTTTGCTGATTCCAAGAACATTGATTCCGTCTCTCAGAGAAAGAGCGCTCGCTGTCAACGGACGTAGCTGGTGCAGAACAGTAAGCGAGGCCCTTCTCCGCCAAGTGGGTTTGCGTCCGTAATTTGGCATTCCAATATTGGAGGACTGTTTGGCCGCGGAGATCAACAGGCGGTGCGTCAAGGAACAATGTAATGTCCGTCAAGAATATAACTCATTGCAGGGGCGATCGTGGGCTGTGTCCGAAAATGCTGCCTTCCGGAAACTTTAGGCTGTGAGGTGGGTACGGACGCGGGGGGTGTGGGTCTAGTGGGATCCGTGCGCTTGAAGAGCTCCAAGAATCGGGCAATGATTGATGTACGGATAGTGTTGCTGCGACTCGTTAAGTCGAGTCGCGACTTGGAAGTCCCGACTTGGAGACTCCAAGTCACTTGAGTCGACTTGAGTCGGTTTCGAAATATCATATTCCTGAGGGAGGGGTGGGATTAAGTATGGAATACCAGGTTTATTATCCCATCTTACATTTACAATGGCGGGAAGTCCACTGGGAAGGCCGCAGACACTGTTTTTCGAGGCCAAGGAAACATTGGGAAACCTGGGATATTTGGCACTTTACAAGGAGAATCGGCCACATAATATTGTTATTTTACTTCTCGAGACTTCAAATAGTCTGAGGACAACAATAGAACAAGTTGAAAGCTGTTTTGACCCGTAGAATGAGCTGCAGTCGGGAAAGTTTGTTCAAACGTCACGCTGCGTCACGCGGGTCACTGGGGTGACGCGGCTGTCACACGGATCAAGATTTCCTCAAAGTCGGCTTTTTCAACTCTAAACCACTGAACACGCTGATTTACATTTCAGGTGGTCCAAGTCGACCCGAGTGACTCGATGAGTTGAGTCAAGACTTGACTCAAGTCGGCTTAGACTCAGACTTCAAAGTCGGGATTTCCCAAGTCGCGGCAACACTATGTACGGATACGAGTGAGGTCAGCATCGCTTCGCCCGTTGTTGCAGAGCCAGGTCAGCTTCAGGTTTGGTGATAGCGCTGAGGCATTATATAGGTCAATAAATAATCAAGGTCTGAGATGGAAGTCAAATACCGATCGCAAACTCGTAAGCTTCACACGCCGGAATGAGGTTGAGGTATTTGGTTGCTACAAGTGAACCACCGTACGCGGCGACCCAACATATGTTCGCGAGATCCGTCATTTCAGAGGCACGTATAAGCTCCCGACGAAGGTCTTCTAGCATCGGTAAAACATCGCATATGAGCGGTTGAGTAGACCCGCGAAGGGAGAACATGAGGGTTCGCGCCATGACGCACTGCCCACAGTATCAGCATTAAGATAAAAAGATAAAGAAAAATCGTACATCGAGGACATCGCGTAAATCTTCGGCCATTGCCCACTGTCTTTCAGAGAGTTTGAACGCTTTGAGATTAAGATTCTTCTCAGCAACGAGTTTTTTAACAGGATCTCGAAGAATGAGGGTTGTGTCAAGGCAATCATACTCTGAATTCCAGCGCGAGGCACAGCGACAGGCCAATGCCGTTGTTTGACCTACAATTGTCGTGTCATCGCTAACAATCTTCTCGAACGCGGCGCCGATTGGACTCGAGTCGTGGACCTTGCGTGCAAGTCCGCAAATCTGAAGATACATTAATAAGCCTGTAAAGAAATGGATTTTGGATGAACGCGCCCGAGGATAGAGTTGCAAGGCTTCTTTATTCTCGCCTGCACCCACAACCACGGATTTCCGGACCATTTCCCTAATCGCTCTTTCCTTGATCTTCGAGACAGCTGCACGATCATGTACATCGCGGGCTCGGTGTCTGGTACCTGTTGCAGCTGAGCCTCTTGTTCTGCAGCATCTTCGTCGAGTAAACGAGCGAATTCCGTGTCCTCCTCCTGCTCAATGGATGCCCCGTCGATAGAGACTTCTTCAACATTATCTGCGCCATCGATGACCTTCACTGTTCGCTTCTTGCGTTTGTAGGTTTTGCAAAAGAACGAGTTGACCATCTAGAACTCTTGAGCAGAGTTTCGGGCAGCCATAATTAGACTCACCTTGCCCACGAGTGCTATGATATGCAGAGCGCACCAACCACGCCACACCGTTCCTTTGTAGCTTACGGAGAGTTCGGAGAGAGCGGTGGCGGTGGTATTGTAGTTTCCTGCACCGTCTTGCGTCAATATCAGGAGCTGGGAGACGTGTGAGCCGAGCATTTACTCTCAGGATAAACATACCGATTTATCGAGATTATACTTAAGCATAGTGTCGTGAAGTTTGGTTGCGAGATATCGACCGGTGTGGCTTTCGTCCAGGCTGCAAGCTATTCAGAAGAATATTGTAGGGATGTATGTGGTACGCACCGAACTCCAAGACCATAAAGAATATCTCAGCATCCTGCTCCCACTGCACGCCGAGTCCTAGGTAAGCAACCGCAATTGGGGAGGTCCATCCATCAACGATTGCGTGAACGTATCTGTTTCGTTTCTTCCACAAATATTTACTCGTGCTTGGATGGATGTAAGGAAGAACACACCTCAAAATAATAGCGAACAATCTTGGCGTAGTCATTATAGAGAGTCCCCACATCTCGCCGCACGATCGCAGAGGATGGAGCGACGGCTCCGGGCCGTAAGAGATCCACCTCAAGCCTGTACAGTTCATCGTCCTGAGATTCAAACGGACGTTTGTTCTTGGCACAACGAAGAGCACAGATAGCTCGATGACGAGCTTCGGAGTGTTTACTTTTGGATTGTGATGAGAACAGATGAACAGAAGAGACGGAACGACGCACTCGACGACCGCATTGGCCTTGGTAGCAGCATCGGTGCCGAACCCACACGTCCGCGCCTTGGCGGTCAGGTTGGAGGTTCCCTGCGCGAGCTTCATCCTCTCCTTCTTCGTAGAAGTATGCTTGTCGTTGCGGAAAGCACAACTGAAAACAAAGTAGATGATACGCGCTGCGTGATCGCGTTCCAAAGAGACAGTGTAGTGGTGATAAGTTTCGGATGTCCAGCGCTTACGGTGCGCGCTTATAAAATTGCGGGGTTTAGTAAACAAGAAGGTGGGATCATTACGGCGAAGAAGATGGAGGCGCACCTAAGATAGCCTCATCTGTCCAATTCCATACTTCTGCATCATCCATCTGCGTTACGCACTTCACTTCTTGTCCGTTCTCATCACTTTTCCGTTTTTGCGTGGTGGTTCTCTTGTTGCTGGGCTGTCCCTGGAGCTTTCCGGCGTAGAAAAAGAAGAATTTGCAGTGAATTAGGTGTTAAAAGAAGGTTGCGGCGGTGCCGGTGTCGAGGGAACACCATTACGGTCTTGTAGCGGAGTAAAAGACATTATAGAAGATATGGTTGTGGTAGAGTAGCCAATGGGAGGTCTTTGACGCGTCGAGGGTGCAGCTCCGGCCAGCTCGACGCGTCGTCGCGGTAGTACGGGAAGACGATCCGCCGGACGTCATCCAAATCCATCCAAGCCATGCACGTGACCATCCATCCACGGATTTGATCATCCAAGTTGGGCCCTACGTGAACGACACAAGATTCAAACCTAGGTGGTGATGTAGCAATATATTGAATACAGTAGAGTGCACTGATGCATTTTAAACCACTGATTACAATGCCGCCAAACAGTTCAACATGTACCTACAAGTCAAACTGCTGCAGACTGCCGCTGTAGTGCTGCTGGAACTGCCGCAAAAGCACTGCAGTGGCAAAATCCCTTTGCCCAATTTTTTTTTTTTTTTTTTTTTTTTCCTTTTTCAATTAGAAGTACAAAAAGGGGAGACAATTGAAAAAAAACGGGTCCTAGATGCAATTCTGGGGGCAATAAAAAAAGGGGCCATTCTGAAACCCCCCATCTGGAGCTTCCTTTTGCACCCCTTTTTGCACCCTTTTTGCCTCCCTTTCCCCATTTCATGCCATCTGGGTGCTCCTACTGCTCCTCAAAGGTCGCATACCACCTCAAATGTTCAGAGAGGGCTTGGGTGAATTTTTCTAGATTTTATGGCTCACTCAGTTACATTCTCTGTAAAACGTGAAAAAGGGTGCAAAAAGGGTGTCAAAAAGGGCCATTGTGAACAACCCAATTGATATATGTGTCGTAACTCAAATTCAATTCAGGTAGCGGGCCATGCCGCTTGTCGGCCCTATCAACCTTATCATATAGCTAGGCTTCGTATTTGATGCATGTCACGAATCTAATACTGTACCGACTTGTATGGTAGCAACTGCCCAAGGAGCGTTACACAAAATTCAGGTTACAATGTAGCAACAGGTTGCCTTATTTGGCACCATACCTGCCTAAAATGGGAATGTCGGCCCCGCAGGGCCGAAAAAATTCCAAATTCAGCCCGGAAAAGTTGAAATTTTGGTGTTACGCTCGAATTTAGTCAACATTTTTGACCCAGCGTTACGCGTTATGTTGCTACCATACAAGTCGGTACAGTATTGTGGGAAAACCGTTTCATCAGTCGCTTCACTGACAATTCCCACTGGCGCGTCTGCTCCTCGTTCCAGAATTGTATCATGAAGAACTCCTCGTCGTCGTCGCCCTTATAGTATATCACCAGTGAACACGAACCTGTTTGGCAGAATTGGTCAATTAGTAGCGCAAGAACAGCATGAACAAGTTCAAATTGCTCTCACTGCGGATTGCTCTCGTCGTGTTACGGAGGAAGATGCAGCCCTTCAGCAGCAGCGGCGTACTCGAGCTGTTGACACCGGAGATAGGGACTTCCTTGAAAACGGCAATGATACGCTCGAAGAGGAAGATGTGATACTTCCTCGAGATATCCAACTTAGTAACGATGAAGATGCCGTTGAGCAGCAGGTCGCCAAAGTTGTGCAGGTGTTGGCCTTTCCAGTCGTCCACGCGCTGGTCGAGGTTCTCGATGGCCGCGGCGTTTTCTGCGCGACGCTGGGCCTCGTCAGCAAAACAGGACGGTCAATTTCTGAAACGATGTCTTACGTCGTGAAAAAATAACATGAACCTTACGAAAGGAAGCCAGGTCGTCGCTGTGTGCCTCGTCTTCCTCAACACCCGTTACGCCTGGTTGCACCATAAAGGACTCGGAGTCGTTAGGCAATGACTCAAGCTCTTGTATGAAAGCCGTGGATCGTTCTCCCGGAAGATTTCCAGGCCCCGTGTGCGACGCCGCAGATGCTTGGAACGTCCGGCCGCAGTCGCTGGACGCGTACATCGCGGCACCGTTAGCTATCTCGGGAGTGCATAATCGCATTTATCGACACATACCAATAGATCCACGGCGCCTGGTCATTTTCCTGACCACACCAGGGACAGGCCACACCGCGCCTAAAGAGAAGAACGGCCATGTCCAACTTCATCCCAGCTTGGATCTTCCGTGCCCATACGTGAGGGTACACAACGGCGGAATTGTTCACGTCAGTAATTTCATAAGCACGGGAGAGCACATATTTTGCGACACTCTTTCGTTGTTTCGAAACATGCTCAATTAGAAGACTGTGAAAATCCTGCGCCGCAATAATGAGCCCCGAGGTGTAACACACGGTGAACAAACTTGCCTCGAAAGTGGCGCAGCGTTCCAAAGGTAGGCGAACTTCTAGCCCTAGGAGGTCAATAACGATGATAGTGTTCTTCATGCCGATCCCAGGAGCGGAAGGGATAGAGGTAGTGAGCTTGACAATCAACCGCCACACCATGTAGGCTGCAATGTACAGGACGATCGTTTGCGCGTAGAGTCCGATTGCAGTGGTTGGATTGATGGCAGCTGCAAGGCCGCTGAGAGCGTAAGTGCTACCATCGATGCCTCTTATGCCGGTGGTTGTAAGAACGGGAAGTAGTGCGGCCATATCGCGTCGTATCATTGACTGTTCATCGGCGGACAATGCGATGAGCGAGCAAATGACCTGACGAAGAAAGTCCAGATGAGTCCTTGAAGGTATGAGACGTTCGTAGTCGAGCCGAACGACAAGGGCATTGTCCGAGGCGCGTGGTTGGGTGATCGAGAGGGACTTTTCGCTGATACGCTGCTCGATCTGGTCCACAGTCGACACCAACGGCAACTCCATGGCATCCGGTTGCTCGAAAAGACGCGCCTGGATGTCGAGGTTCTGCTGATAGATCTGTCCCAGTAAGTCACTAGTTTGAACTTGCCAGGCTTGGTCTGCCGGATGAATGGTTAGCGTCTTCAAAGGGTCCGCTACTAGAGTAGCCAAACCTCGATTGACCAGTCTGAGCATTTCCGCCACTGTCATCCTTGATTCGATAGTAGTGAGCTTGTGAAGTCTATCAAGAACAGTCTTCATATCGTCGCCTCTGAGGAGCTCCCGAATAAAATGTTCTACCAATCCAAATCGGTTAAAAGGTGGCGGACATGGATAGCAAGACTGGTCGCACGTATCCGGTTTTTCCTCATCATCTGTGTAGCAAGGGCGAGTGCCTTGAGCACCTCAACAAGGATCTCGACCACGACGATCTTTGATTCATTTCCGAAAGGCACATCAGAGCGTATCTTCAGCTGCCTAAGAAATAATCCCAAGATCTCCAAGAGGTCGACGAAGGCATCGAACTTCTCGCTAACGCCTTGCGTCGCCTGTATGTCATTTAGACCAAGGCCGTCCGGTACAGCGAAGATGGCACCCGCACATTCAGCAGAACCCCAACGGCAACAACAACACTTTGCCACCTGGCACGGACTACACATATACATTGAATTAGAGCACTGCAGGCTCGATGAGAAAGGTAGCACACCGTGGACGTGGCACCTTCAGCGACAGCGTCGATGAACACTGTGACAGCAGTGATCATCGGCTTGAGCTTTTGACGAAATTTGCGCCATTTGGGACTGCCCTCGCGATAGCGTCCAAAGGCGGCCGCTGTCTTCTGTAAAGTGTCCAGGACAGAGTCCTCTGAGTCGCAGCTGCGAAGACGCTGCGCAATATCGCTGTTTTTGTCGCGCAAATCAATCCCGGTTCGATGTTTGTATTCGTCGAAGGCGTCACCCCAGAGACTTGCAAATGTCTCGCTGTCGATGACAGAGGCAGCGTTCTGGGTAGGCATGAGCGTAAAACGGCAGGGAGGTGGAGGGGCGTGTCACCACTTCGACATCATGTTGTGGACCACACGAGTATAATATATCCCCGTTGTAGCCAGCCCCCCGGACACTATACATCGCCACCCATTCACATGTTCGGGGCACTGCCAACCTGGCCAGTCAAATACTAGTTCAGAGCTATGGTGATGACGGTCTGGCTTCGTTGACTCGCTGGTAGCATAGTGTCAAGCTTTCAAAAGCCAACCTCAATTCTTTCGGCTCATTTGGGCTGGCAAAGCCTTTGCCACTCCAGTTCGACCTCCCTAAATCCTGCTGTACTCACAGGTACTCACTCGGTCGAATTCAAAGATCGTGGCGATATCCTGGTTACAGATCGTCGCCAGGTTCTTCCAGCTTTCTTGATCATCTCGCGTGCTGTTTATCCTTTCGAGAATTCGAATCTGCGGCGCTCACTCTTTCTGCATTCTGACCTAGCTTTCCTGGACCTGTGCAGCCTTCGGGACATGCAACTGAAATATCGGACCCTCACGCTCCCAGTCGTAGTCCCTGTCATGCAAGGGACTTGCAGTACTGAATCTCATGATTATCTTGCTCGGATAATAATACATCGGATTCTGAATCAAACGGCAATCTATCAGCTCGAAATAGGTTCGAAGCAGTGCGTGGGGGGAGAACCTCTCTTTCTCTTCCTTCACCTCCCTGTCCATTGGGCTCCTTTCAAACCGCCGCACTGATACCTCTCTCACCACTTCTTGAGAGCTCTGCAACGCAGTCCAGAGGGCAGTGACCAAGGCCAACACTCATCAATTCTTCCGGCGCGATGAAACTCCCACATCCATCCCTGTCTCCCAAGCGACAAACATTGCCGGCTGAAAATATGACATTGTAATCATCAAACAGTTTTCTCGCATTTATGGTTGAATATAACTATACCTCAGCTCCCACTGTCCCGCGAAATAAACTCATCATAACACCACATTTCTTCCTTTTGTTCTAACACTTCCTAAACACTTCCTGAATTAATTGGGCGGAAGTCTCTACTCTGCATTCTGAATCTACGCTATGAACAAAGGCGCCGATTCGGATGGGATATCTTTTTGGGACATCTTCACACCATCTCTTTCACTCCCCACTGCCCGATCATCGACACTACCTATTCGAGTCCACGCCACCTTCGTCACTTCGTCACTTCGTCACTTCGGCTAATTTTGCGAAAGTTAGTCACCCCGTGTAAATTGGGCATATTTGAGATATTCTTCGTCACTTGGGACTCCTGACCGCGAATTTTCGTTACCTGTACTTCCCGACTGTGAAACCTCATCAGTTCAATTCCTCACTGCGAATCTTTGTCAGTTCAACATTTCTGTCACACCGTGACCGTGATTCTGTCGAAGTGGTATCATTGCGAGTAGGTGGTAAGGGATAGGCTAGTCACAGGGAATGTACAAGAGTATATTTGAATGAATAAAATAGCTAGGTGTGCAGTAAGTAAGTTTAAAAAGATCAAGAAATTCAACCGCAATTTATTCGTCTGAGCTGGCGAGCAGGACTGCCTTGACACTGTTACTCCAGATACTCCTCTTTGAATTCATCCCAGTGATTTTGAGCATAGTCAACAGTGCTCATTGCCACCCCATCACGTTGGATGCCCCACCCTTTGACGGGCGAAGCTTGAGTCGTTTCTGGGCCAGATGAGCTGGTTTCTCTGTCTGGGACTCGGAGATCGTTGAGGGCCCGGCGGCAGCGACGGATGCTGGACTTGTGAGCATGGAGCCAGACTCGAAAGCAATATCTATACCTGATGTGTCGTGCTCCACAAAGGCAGCAGTCTGTCAGCAACGGCCTCTGGGTCGGCTAAACAGCGAGTAACCCAACCAGGATAAACCCGATAGATGCTAGTAGCTGGTGTGTTCCCCGAGCTGTAAGACCAACCATATGGCATCCTCTCTAGGAGGCCGTATATCATAGGTCGGGATGCAAGGCAGAACCCGGAACGAGTCAAAGAGGGTGTGATATCCACTCAGGTATACAACCTGGGGCGTGGATATAACCTGTAGTACAATGTGGAGGAAGCGGGGGCAGGGTGGAGACAATGCCTATGTCAAGCCAAGGTAGAAGCCTGAGATTAGACGAGGTAGAATCTAGTGTACATGATGATTCTACCGAGCTTATATAGGCTTCTAATAAATTAAAGCGATCACGGTCAATCGCAATCAGTTCCTGTACCGCAGCATTAAGGAGTGTTAATGCTGATACTCCTAGACTCCTCTGTGTCTGATTCCGTGGCATCGGAGGACTTAGGAGACCTGACATTCGGGTTTCCTAATCCTGAATGTCATCATATCCGGTGGTTCAAACCCCGATCGGTTTGCAACCAGTCATGTACTTTGTGTACACTTCTGTGTCAGCTGTGGTGCATCCAGGGACTAGGATCCGTCTGTACGGGTTCCTAGTCCCTAACGTCTTCTGTATCCTGTGGCACAGACTCCCCGAGTCTGTGGCTTTAGAATCTGTGGCCGGGTTTCAACCGTGAGAAGGTCACGTGGTGGTGTCATGAGAGTCCCGTGCCACTAAGACGTGTCTGTATCCATATGGATGTGTCACGCAAAAAAAGTAGAACCCGGGTCATTCATGACACAGTCACAGAGTGGTCGGTGAACACATATTCAGCGAGTGAGCAGATTATTTTTGGAACAAACCTTCAGGTTGGAACACCTCTTGCGCTTCTGAGGTTGCAAAACACACACACAGCAGACTTAGCCAAGTGGCTTGGCCAAATGGCTTGCGCCGCTCAGTGGAGTTTGAAATGGCTGTGGTGGGCAGGCATGGTGTGGCTTGCAGCATGGTGTGGCATGGCTTGTGCTCGGCTATGCTATATACTCTCACTGTAGGATTTTCTTTAATTTCTTCATATTTCTTGCCTGCCATTCTCCCTCTCCTTCATGGTCATGTTCATAACATCCAGATTAACAGATTTGGCTGCCTTGGCCATTCTTGAACACTGTTCTTCAACTCGGTGTCACCATCCCCAAACAAGCCGGTGCTTCCAACAACTTGAGATCTGTATAACAACATCAACATGTCCTATCGACCCTCGCCGCTGTCATTGATGGTGCACGACACCCAACATACTGCCTCGATATCTGGTATTTCTTAGAGTTAATGTAAAGGCAACCTTAAGCTCTGCGCAGGGCATGGATACTAGCGGGGGAATCTGAAGTATAAATATAAGCACTAGAATACAGGAGCAGAAATACTACGCACCTAGTGGGGGAATCTGAAGAGAAGAAAGGATGGGGATTCCCATGCTAGGCGAAACCTTATATACTAACTAGTAACTACCCAGTAGCACGTGTCTGTACACCACTAACCCGTTGGGACAAGAATTTGACATCAAGATTGAAAGTCAAGAGAGGTCTTCAGTTGAGTTCAATTTACTGTACCTTTGACATCAAACATGAAAGCAAACAGCCAATCAATAATAGATCGTTCTGACGCACAACCTCAATATGGAACATCAAATACACTCTGCACCTGATTTCAAATTCGGACATTCTTCAGGTCAGCTGCTGTTCATTCTACTTCAAATAATGGATCTCTTCGCAGTCAAGCCGCAAGTAAACAAGTATGTGAATATGATTGAAAGTTTGGTGTCTGAACAGGTTTCCTCCACAATAAATCTACTCGGGATCAGTATCATTGTTGTTTCCTCCCGCATCATTCCCATTCTCCTCGGGCTCCTCCTGCTCGCGCATCTCTGGATCCTCGCCCCTCCTCATCATCTGCCTGTGCCTGCTGCTTTCTCTTTGTGCCCTGCTTCTTGACCCACTGAACTTGAGTTGCTGCGGTTGACAGGTACCACAGCCATTGTGGACTGCTGTCACTGACAGGGTCACCGGTCTTGAATGTCGAGCCCACCAGAGTGACATAGAGCTCGACGTCGTCGTCGTAAATCAGTTCCAAAGCCCTATGTAATATTTACGAATTAATTCATACCAAATGAATAAACAACAGAGATACACACATGCTACGAATTCCTTGCGGAGTCTCGGAGTGAAGCTCCTCAAGTTGATCGTCAACTTTGGTCCAGAATTTGTTTGCCGCATGGTTTGTCTTGATGTGCACACTCTGAAGACCCCAATTTATCAGCAAAGCAGGAACGGTGGAACCAGAAAGAGCTAAACTCACAATGAAGGCCAGTAGAAAAATATAGTCTGAGTGTGGCGTTGACAGCCGTGGCATGGGTGAGAGGTTCCGCCGCCAATGCTCCAATATATCCTGTGTCCGCGTCTTTCTCAACGGAAGATGTGATCTAAGTGAATGCAAGGTCAAGACTCAAGAAATCCGCAGAAGAAAGCAAAGCCGTACAGTCTTCTTCATGCTGTATCGAGCAATACTGAACTCACGCACAACAAATTTTGTCAATGTTATCGCAGTTGAAGCTGCCGGGTGCACGCAACTCTTTGACATTGCTGTCCCACATGGCTTTCTGTTCAGAATATGGAGCAAACACAAAGTGGCAGAAGATCATGACTCACGATAACAGCATTCTCGACAGTGGCTGAGTAATACTGGATGTTTGGAAGTAAGAGAAGCACCCAAATAAACTTTCGGATCGCTTTCTGGGAGAAGCCTGAATGAACAGAGAGAGAAGATGTGTTGTAAACCGACTCACAGCCAGTTTGTTTGATGGAGCCCAGCTCTCGACATGTACTTCAGTCGACTTTGCAAGCATATCCTTGAGCTCCAGGGTGTGAACAAACTGCAGTGCATTGTGCTCTTCAATGTTGGTGGTCTGTAAGAGTTGAGTGGCAACCATTAGCAAGGTGGTGTTGAACTTGCCTTGATATAATGTTTGAATTTGGCCTCGCTGTCATCTGTGAGTTTGATCCGCTTCAGAGTATGGTCTCCAAAGCTCCTCAACTGGACTGTGGAAGTGCAGAAGACAGGTGCATTGGATGAGGAGCCAATGCCGAATGGATTTGGGCTGGAGTTAAGATCAAGTGGTGACAATACCGGAGATCTTGGAGTGGCAGGAGCTTGATTCTCTTGACGAAGTTACAAGTACTTTATGTACTCGTTCTTTTCATCAATCAGAACCAGGTTTTCGAGTTGGCGATATGTTTATCAGTGCATCCTGAGGATGTAATGAAATAGTGGCTGTGTTCATTAGATTTTTGAAGGCTTTTTAAGAGCCTAATCTAATACATTTAGCGATTATATAATCCACCAGGATGTAGCTTGTTCGAATCCGGCCAGCCAATATATCTACTTCGTCTTTGTTTCTTAATCTCCACTGGGTCATACCTGGTTGATGATGTCTAGTACTCTGTTCGATTTGTCTTGTTTATACATGAACATCTAACACATATTGATCCTTTCACTATTGCTTGCCCACAAAACGCTGCCCTATTTGTAGGGTGAGAATTGCGTATTTTTTGAATTCGAGCTCGTAGTACCCACCATTCAACAACTTCTCCAGTAAAATATTTGAGTGTTCCAGAGCTTCCACTCCATACATTTAGTTCTATGTTCGAGTCAATTCTTGGTTACAGAATTTCCCGATACATTTTAAAGTGTTCAACTCTAGGTCGTGGCGGTGCATACTACATGTATGCAAGACTTCGGAAAATCCCGAGATTTTGATGGTCGGCTTTAACGGCAGCACAATTGCCCAGGTCACTTCTATTAACACATTTGAGATATACTGTGTATATATAAATATCAGACATGTATTGCACAATTTATTTTCGCTTCTTTGTAGCTGTGTGCTTGAGAAAGCACTGGGAAACCATGCATTATTTGATCGGGGGTACTGCATTTTTTTTTGTATCATCAAACAGCACCCCTCGTGCAGGGGGGAGTGTAAGTGGTTCCACTCCATACAATTAGTACTAGATTCGGGCTATAGAAATCCGCAATGCATTTTTAACAGTTCAATTTTTATATCCTCCATCACTTCCAGTTTGTGCTACACACATGTCAACATGCAGCGTCCATCTTCGTTCATCAGTCAAATTTCCCTTTGACAGTCCATCTTGAGCTGAGCCAGGCGGTGATAAGCCAGCAATTGGGGCCATGGTTAGATACACGTAATTTTGCGCTTTTCTAATCATGCTCATTGCTGAAACTGTTGTTTCTATGCAACAGTACTGGTTCCTAGTAGCTGTTAGGCAAACCACAGAGAAACGGGTGGACATTCTAAGGAATTAGAACGTCCATTGGCTAGTCTCACCCTGAAAACCGTAAGGGAAACCTGTAGCCAATTAATAAGTCAAGGAACTTCTTTTGACTTGTTTCCAACATCCACCTAAGCAACGGAAATGGGTCAAGGGAACGGGAGCTGGGCAATGTGTTGTGTTGAGACACTAAGGGAGATGCGCTTGGTCACGAGTGTTTCGGTTGCCAGAGTTGCCGGTTTCCATCGAATGTGGATGCACCAAAACAGGTGGTCGGCTATTCTGAGGATCCAGATCACAACTCTAAAGGTGTTCCAAGGTTCTTTCCCAAGAACCCTTTCTGGGAAACCCTAGAGAAATGGGTATCCATCGAGACCTACAGAGGAGTATTATCAAGTTCCGCGCTTGGAACCAAGGGGTGAGTTGAGATGAAGCAGAAACAGGTCGAACGAGATGCAGTGCCGATCTATCGGTGATCGACACACCCTGTGAATAATACAGGGTGCTGCTGACAGGTTCCTGCCTCGTAATTGGCAAGGGAACATGGTGTGCTCGCAGTTGGGAACCAATGGGAGGCGACGCTCGGAAGAACAACTGATGGAAACACAGTTTAAAGAGGCGGATAAACGGACTTTTGACTCATTGGGATTGTGTTTTGGGCTTTGTAACAGTGTCTTGGCAGTTGTATAAGTATCCGAGGGTGTTTCCACGATGGACACAGCATCTTCCCCTAAACTAGTAGGCTATACACTTGCGGGTTGGGTTGATCTGGGATCCTCAGCGAACGCACTCTTATAGAGTAGCACTATTAGTCGAAATCTTAATTGTTTCTGAATCATATATTATTCTGGAAACACATTTGGGCTCTGCCTGGAAACTGTTAGAAACTCTGTGAATCTGTTTGAACTGGGACTCTGTTGAAAGAAACATTATTGTTGTTGTTTGCGGAGCGGGTTTCAGAAAGTACGGTCTAGGGAAAGCTTTGGAAATGTGACTGCTGGCACTGCTCAGAAAGTACCCTCTTTAGGGAAAGCTCTGTGAACGCTCTTGGCCAATAAACTAGGGGCCTTACTTGAGTCTACGGGACTACTTTAAACTTGTTTCTCTGTCACTTGGACACACGCATACACACGCTGCGAAGCTATAAATCTACTTCGTTTGGAAACAATGTTTCCACTGTGTCTAGAAACACATTCTACGCAGTTTTCTCTTTGTCTCTTTGAGATACGAAACCTCTCCCTACAAACCTTTACAAGGCCCTGTACTAGGGGCTGTAACTCGTCGGGATCTCTGGAAACGTGCATATATTGCCGTTTGATTTATTGGTTGGTTGTTGGAACAGTCTCTGGACTGTTTCTGTGCCGCTCTCAAGTCAAGTGGGGTTATTTGTGTGTTTCTTATATAGGTTCTGAGCACATCAATCAGCGGAGCGGACTAGGATGCAGGCGGCAGAAGATAGAGGGCAAGCTGATAGGTTGAACTGCTCGTAGGAGGTCTTTACTCTATGTACCCCTAAAATATATCCGCTACGCGAAGTGAGGGGAACTCACATATGAAATTGGAATATACACACAAAAAACCTGGTTGAACTGCTCATAGTAAAAACTCGGTGGCGAGAACATGCCCTGGTTCAACTTAGGGTTTTAGGGAGGGTAAAGCCGGCCGAACCACGTAAGGAGTGCTTTTGGGTAATTGCGGCTGATAAGTTGCCGAGCAGATAGGGTGGACTGCCGAAAATATGGGCTCAGCGTCAGGATGGACTGTCAAAAGGGAAATTTGACTGATGAACGAAGATGGATGCTGCATGTCGACATGTGTGTAGCACAAACCGAAAGGATGGACTGTCAAAAGGGAAATTTGACTGATGAACGAAGATGGATGCTGCATGTCGACATGTGTGTAGCACAAACCGAAAGTCATGGAGGATATAAAATTGAACTGTAAAAAATGTATTGCGGATTTCTATAACCCGAATCTAACTCAAACGTAGTAGATGTTGATGGAATTGTATATAGACGATCGGGTGTTAATGTCGCTCAAACGGTGCACTTCTTATATGACTAGGAATAGCTAATTGATAGGTATTGCAAACAAACACCCAAAACAACCAACCACAACCAATCTACCTCCAAAGATCTAAGTGCTTCTCTTTGTGAGTTCGGGTCCGGGCCGTAGTCTGCGACCAGCAGGTTTGAAGAAACACAAGTTTGATTTATAGGCTTCTAACAATACACTCTACAATGTACTAGCAATATGCAACCGCCAACAACAACACTGCTAGGAGCCTAGGGATGGTCTGGGGGTGTGTTTATATGGGGTGGATACAAGATGGCTGGACCACTAGGTCGAGAACACCAGGGCAGAGTATGTAGGTTTGTGAAAATCCTCGCTAAAGGAACCCCCAAAGACTACTGAGGCTAACAACAAGGGACTTCAATCCTCAAACGGCAAGACTCTCCTTGACTCCCGACCTATTCCTGAACCAAGAACAGGAACCTTTCCGCTTTATCGGCACTAGCTCACTACAAGTGTCCAGCTAGCGACCCAATACACTACAACAGAGCTTCCGTCTATATCAGGGTGAGGGCAAAGTATCTGACAAGTTATAGCCAAACTGGAGGTGGGGGCACCTAGTCTTTCTTCTTCTTAGTGGGCTCAAGCCAACACACAATCCACCTAGCAAGTGATCCAACACACTACAGCAGAGCTTCCGTCTTGTCAGGGTGAAGGCAAAGTCACTAGCGCAAACTGCAGCTGGGTCTCAAAGAGAACACCCTTGTTTTATATGTGGAGGTCTAGGACCAACAACACGAAACCCTCAACTTAGTCACTCGATGTTTCCAGAGCTCACAGTTTACTGATTCCAATATAAAGACTACTACAAGTGAAGTTCGGTATCAACCTCCACTAGCAGCCTGAGTCCACTAGCACCAGCTTCGTCCAAGTCTGGGGCATAATGTTCTTAGACCCTAGTCTGTCCTGCGCTCCCTTTTATACTACTAGGTTCGAGTTACATGTGAAAAGAGAGCTGAATAATACAATGAGCAATATTAGATGATAAGAAATACGGTCAGCCAATGAGACGACTGCCGTTTGGTTTTGGGACTGGTTTGGTATATCCCAGGTCAGCCTCGCTGACCGGCTAGTGCTCAACCGTGGGTATATCAACTGATCCTCAGCCCTCTGTCTATTCCGAGTACCACTTCCGGACCAACTGGTGATGTAGCCGGTGGTCTAGGTCATCTCTACTCTGTCAGAGCATCAATCTATTACATCTAGGCAACGCAGTGTTGCAACCGACATCAAATGGTCATAGCTCGTTGGTCAGAACATTGATCTGCCCTCCAGTCATCAGTACAGGCTGTATGATTGTCCCTGGCTCCATTCCAATAGCCTGCTTGCTATTCCCTTTGCCCTAGCTACCCAGATCGGGCACTAGCCTCATGTTGCTTCATCTCTTATGTCGTGGTATGTCTTTGTCAAAGCCATAGCCGGTCGCTAGTCAGGTTGTTCTGCCTATCGCCGTCTAGCCGCTTATCTAGAGATTAGATAGTACCACCGGTTACTGCACCGAGCTTCCTAGCTCAAGATATAGTCCCCTAGCTGCACTTCCATCGTAGATATCCATCTGCTAGACCCTCGCTAGCTCTGTCTCAAGTCATCTCTGGACTACTAGAGTCTCCTAGGTCATGTCTCATGAATGTATAGGCAGTGGTTTAATCCCTGGTTGTTTGTACACTCAGCTAGCAGCTAGCGTGTCACACTAGTGTAGCTTCATGCTACAGTCAGCAGTTAGGGCTCGCTCTGACTCTCCTTGATATCACCTAACAAGTGGTCTGCATACTAGCTAGGATGCTAGTAGCAACAGAAGTACTAGTTGCTTCCCGTTGTATAAATACTGGTCATAGGAAATCGCAAAATTAGCCCTAGATACTGTGCATTTATGTTACACCGTTTCATCGCAACGAGACAAACCTCCTTAGTGAGAAGGAGATATGTAGTTGACAGAGACCGTAACTGGGGAGGGTGTGTTCGGGCCCATGAGTATGAACCTTATCATGTTCCATAAAACATGCAACAGCCCCTGCTGACTCCATGCGAGGCCCATATGAGGGTCCAGTATGTGGACTGAAATACACTACAACCCGGGGGCTGGTGTAATTATCGGGTTCTGAAGCTGAAGATAGGGCTGCTGTGACAGAGAGCAAAGGCGCGGTGTAGTAGAGACAAACAACAATCGAGCTTGGATTGTATTCGATGGTGATTGATTATTGGAGAGGATTTACTGTTAATTACAATCCACAGCACATTAGAATGAATTCATGTTCCCCGAAAGGGATCCGAAGACCAAATTTAAAACAATTCATGCGTAGAAGACAGATAACAAAGAAAAAAATCCCTCCTTGTTTAACTGCAAACTGGTACAGAGTGCGGTGCTTCATCGTCTATCTGTGAGGGATCCACCTTGATCCGCTGTGAGGTCTCCGAGCGTACTGCGCACTGCTCGTTGCCTCATGGCCCCTGCGAACCATCTGCACGACTGATGGGACGAGCTAGGACGTACACGACGGATCTTCCTAAACGGGATTCTATGTTATCGGAAGCAGCTTCCGAGCGAGACCAACACTCTCCCCACATCCGCATCGTCTCCCCCGCCATTCGAGCTCGCTCCTGCACTACCATCACACGGATGCGACCCGTACCCCAAGATCCGGGACTCTCAACACCTTCCCATGACGCGACCCTCCGCATACGCACCTCCAGTGAATGGCGGTCTCCCTACCACACAGATTGTGTTCGTCACTACTCGGTGTCCAGCAATAGGATACGACTGGTCCCCTCCTGTGGCGCGTGGACAACCTCCCCTCTTTTCCGTTCCCAGACGATCCCTCGTGCCAGACGGACCTACCGTGTGCCTGACGCCGACCCATCGGACGAGGCGGAGGATATCCCGACACAGCCCATCCCCACTTCACACAACGCATCAACTAGCCGAGGGGAGACCATCCGTCTCTCCCCCTTCCTGAGCACTCGAGCACCCGCCGACACAACTGCCAGGCTGTGCCTGGAGCTCCAGACGTATTCTGAGGTCATTTGGCCTCACTGTGCCTCGCACGCACCCAGAGACGATCGGTCTCCTCAGCAGAGACGATCGGTCTCCTCAGCAGAGGCGCCCGTTCTCCTGCTATATATGCACCCCAAAACACCTCATGACGTTCCCTGCCCCCTGGAAACACCTGCAACCCGCATGGCACCTCTGGAAACGTGGGAAGTCGTCGAGGAGGTATAAAGGGAGCACGTTTAGTGGGAGTAGTCAGTACCTTCCGGCCTGCAGAAGTAGCTTTTGGGGTGTTCTCCCACTTCCTGTACTGTTCTCAGCTCAATCTAAAGGGGTACTCCCAACCTTCCCCGACCTCGTACCTCTCGTGCACCCTCCTCCTCGCCCACTGCCGGAGGCAGGCCACACATCTTACATTTGCTCGTTCCTCAGCATCTCACCTCTCACACCTCCATCAGCAGGGTCCCTCCTCACCGGAACCGGTGTCACAATCCCAGGCTTCCTCAATTAGGATCACTGTTCTCACAAGCTTCACTCTGTGGAAAACAGGCCCAGAGAGAAGCCATCACATACAAATCGCCGTCCATAGCCAACGAGACCGACCATCTCGCCGTCGACCGAACGATGTCGGTGTCATTGTCTGTGCGACACATATCGCATCTCCAGTGCTGGTTCTAAGGGGAAGAGCGCACAAAGGAAAAGCAGACAGGGCAACATATTTAGGGTTCCAGTACACTCGTACAGGGAACCAGGTCTAGGGATTTACATCTTCTCTACTGTTTTCACTGACAGCAGGTTCACCACACACATCCACACCTAGGAGACGAACGGTCTCCACGAATAACCGTTCTCACACACACATGCACCACACACACCCACCGCTCATACAAGGCCGATTCACGCACCGACCTTCCGCTCTATCATTTGACTGTACCTTCCCCTCTAGAGGACGAACGTAGTCGAATTCGAATCATATATCTTTCGATACCGACACCGCGGTCCTTATCACACTGTGCCCTGTTGCAACATGGGTGGTAGGTGCAGAACAGTGACTTAATGGACGGATATGCTAAATGATGAGAGATCAATTCCCTGTGATCTCCGAAGTCCCTCGTACGTGGCCAGTGCACAGCCACTACTAACACGTAATTGAGAGCCAGATGAAAAATCTGGGTGACTTGTGTTGTGCAAACCCAAAAAATTGTTGAGTCTTCATACAGAATTGGAAGAAAATGCTATCCTTTTTTAGATCGTGTTTATGAGGTACGCATATGTGGGGAATGATTGCATTGGTCATTAACAATATAATTTACTCCGGGGCCGTTGCTGGGATACGGGTCGGAGTTGGTGGCCTTGAGGTGAGTGGAAACATAAGAAAGAAAACAATGAAGACTTACATTGTAACGATGGCAGCCGGGCTGGTGTGCAACGCTTGAACGATATGCCACAGTCTTCGATTACTGCGTGTGGGGGGCATCTTACGATCAGGTCAAACATGCAAATGGCATCAAGATGAATGACTTACCGGTTGGTCGTGGTAGTTGAGAAGCGAGCCCAAACAGCATCAGCACCTGTGGGACCAACATTTTGTGGAGGCTGTTTTGGTAGTAGCTGGTATTTGTAGGAGAGGCGTAAATACAGATTGCACCTCATATTGAACACTTTGACCTCCTGATTCGGATATCGAGATTGCACATCACCGGATGATCAATTGCGTGACCGAAAGAGAGTGTTGTGAAATTAAGTGAGACAAGATGTAGGCACCCGTGTCTTTGCCATGGGCAGTCAGACACGGCTTGGTCCCAGTTCCACACAGACACGCCAGAGTCCGAGCCCTCCGGCACCACGTGCTGTGAGCATTAGGTAGACTCGCAGGCCAGTCGACGTCCACTCGGTTACAGACACAACAGGCGAGACGGATTTGGATAAAGAGCAAATAGACACAATATCAGAACAAATAATGATGGGAACGACGACAAAAGGGTAACCTCGTGGACGGACTGGGCCGGCACGTCGCATGTTTCAGTGATGAGTGTTTCCCCCGCCATTTGAGAGGGTCCAACTCTGAAAAATGTCGAAATCTGAAAAAAATAGGTTCTTAGGTCCCTCAGTGAAAGTGGGATAACTTTTGATTCTCTATCCAATGAGCCCAACATGTTTTTGAGGGTCAGAAAAAAACATGTTGGGCTCATTGGATAGAGAATCAAAAGTTATCCGTCCTCAACTAACATTTTCTGAGACCAAAATTTCCAGGTTTTGGGGGAAACAATGTTTTTCAGAGTTATACCCTCTGAAATGGCGGGGAGATCATCCATCTGCCAAAGAGGCGACGGGGGAGCCCAGCCGGTCCCGGTAGTTGTCGAGTTCTACGATGGCATCATTTTTCACCGGGCCGGCTGGTCCACGAGCCTAAGCATTAGGTTCACCCGCACACGGCGAATTCCGAGCTGTGGGATACCCGAAACGGAAACATCACCGAGGTCACGAGAATGTCATGTGATATCATGTGATACCCCGTGACCTGGGGGAGGCTGTGTACATTGTCTTTTCAAGTATAGGATATGTCGCAGTTGATTTTTATTTTTATAAGCTATATTGTGCAAGTCGTATTGAACACTTTGACCTCCTGATTCGTACAATGAGTTTGAACATCACCGGATATGCAATCACGTGATCAGTAGAGTCGGTTAAGGTGAGTTGAAATCAGTGTTGCAGGTTAAGGGTTATTAACGGTCAAGATTCCTCGTAAGCCCTTAAGACGGTTAAGAACCGTTATTAACGGTAAGTTGTTATTAACATTAATTTCCCTTTTTGGAAGTTTGAGCCGGACTTGTACGCGACTATTCTATAGGCTATATTTGTCCTCTGAACCAGACATTGCACCGTCATCAGGCTCCTCGTCACTCTCCTCTGCCGCTAATAGCTCCATAAGCAGCACCTCCCGCATAAATTGTGCCGCACGGGTAAAAACCCCTTGACAGGGGGCATGGTGTGATCAAACTTGTTGGAGTGAATCAATTGAGCCCAGACAAGTCACTGGTGAACTTGCCAGGTCAAGACAATGAGGAGCAAGTGAGGAGAGCAGAAGAGATTTCTGAAAATTCACGATGACGTGTTTCGAGATCACATGATAATGTTAACGGTTAATTAACGGTCGAAATATTTGAATTCTTGCAAATGGCTAAGTTAACCCCTTCTTAACGTTAAGTGTTAATTAACCCTTAGAGGTTAACCCGCAACACTGGTTGAAATAGGCGAAAGGTTTTTATTTTGCTATGTGCAAGTCAGTAATAAGAATACAGAATATAAATCCTGAAGTACGAGTCATGCCGTGCGCAGCATCGGCCCTCCCCCCAAGTCTATTACGCTGCACAAGTCCCAAAATGGAAATTGTGAAAGTGGCAAAGTGTTCTCAAAGCGTTCACATTATTCACGCGACGGCATTGACGACAGCCGTCTTTTCCAAATCCCATCTTGCTGAATGCCATGCCCCCTCCGACATGGAACCACCCACCGGTATACGACCCGAGTAATGTGTTGGATGTTAGCTCACCTTGTTATCAGACGTCGAGCCATTTCTGGTGTACTCAGCAGACAAGACCCAAGTTCGATGCACATTGTGTCATCAAGAGGGGAAGGCCAATGTGGGCCGCTGGATTTCGCGTAAAAATCTGAAGGCACATCTCAAAACAACGACTCTTGCCTGTTATAACAACCACTTGGCCAGAGTACAGGCCTGCAGTGAACAGCTGGAAGAACTCGCCGATGCATATGGTGCCGAAGGGCTTGCTGATTATCCTGCTTTCCCACAAATCGAACCATCGTATGTTCCACCAATGTTTTCTGAGTCTGATCCTGGCATCGACATACCACTGCACTCACGGTGCACCCAGAGCCAATGTCTCACGCCTTATTGGGCAACTGGGCCAGGCAGAGCGACCGGTGCCTCCCAGTCCAGAAGAAACCCGACCACTTCTGCGACGGGAGTATGAGCAGATGCTCGAGGATGTGTCTGCTCAAGCACATCTCGATGAAGACACCGGTGCGGAGGGATTTTTCGGCGATGATATGCCGAAAGAGACAGAAGAGGATGAGGACGAAGACTGCTTCGATTTCGCTCTCTTTGAGGGTGCTGAATATCATCCCTATCCAAGTAAAACTGTAATTATAGCTTCCGAAATTCGAATCAGACTTACACTGACAATTTACCAGGCGATGCTCCTGGATGTTATGGACAATCTACCACGTTGTCGCTTCACCAGTGCCCAAATGGCGCTCATATTTCGCAAATCAGCTTGGTGCCGCAGATGTCCTCTCGCTGAAAGGCCTGCGCAAAATTCAACAGAATTTACAACTAAACTGCGGCAGTAAAACCCGTTAAAACACAGTCGCACCTTGGCAATATTTTCTATATGAATGATATCCGACAATCCATCCTCCCGCGATATGGCCAATCCATTGATTGCACCCCACGTACATTTTTATCCTGAGGAGAACACCGGCCCTATCTCAGAAACATACCAGGCGGCCCGATGGATGGAATATACGCCTGCACAACTCACGCCAATGTTGTCCCGCGGTTTTCAAGCGCTTTTGGATCGAGGAACTTGCGCGCCTGAGCGATGGGACATATGTCATTCCCTGCACTTGGATTGTTCGGGACGGCATTCTCACCTCCGACACGACAGTCGTGACGCTGAGTCCAGACGGACGATGGGAACATCACATTGAAGTCGATAAATTAATTGAAGCCAACAATCTTGAGCTCGATTACACGGACACCAGAGCAGAGTACGGGGAAACATTGATCTGGGTGAATGAACCGGACGTACCCGTCATACCGAATGCAATGCGGAGCCTCGTAGGTGACGACGAAGATTTATTCGTCATCATGGTGTCTCCGTGGGCAGATGATCTCTCCGGAAACAAGGCAGTACAACAACACATGAATATGTACACGGGAAATGGATGCCTGCCGGGACGACTTCTTCAGCAGGAATTTCACATTCACTATGTCTCGACCTCACCTCATGCCTCCTCCGCTGAACAATTTGCGACCTTTCGCGATCATGTCCAAAGCACCGAAAAAAATCCGGTCAGGTGTTACAATGCAGTGACAAAACGTACCTGCCGGTTCATCCTGCGAATCCCTGGACTCCTGGCTGATAATCCACAACAGTCCGAAGAGTGCAGCCATATGGGGAGCAATGCCAACTTGCGGTGATACACTGCCCGTGGAGGGACTTCGCCTCAAGGGCGCCACCACGGCGTGCACGATGGTTCGGCGGGGCGCGCGACGACGGCTTTGAAGGCGCCGACGAGGAGCTTGCCGAGGAGCGTGGATTCGGTTTCCCGCGTGAGGCGGGAGTGGCAGAAGCCTGGGTTGACACTCATGATGGAGATGGGGGTAGAGGGAGGGAGGCGGGCGGCGAGATCGTCTGCGAACATGAGCAGGAGCGCTGTAAGCAGGAATGTCAGTCAGATAGATAGATGTGGATGCAGAGAATCATGGAGCTGTTGAACACAACGCACTTTTGGTCACGTCGTAGCGGTTTCTCATGACTCTAAAAACTAAACGATAAACACCCTGTTCGATTCTGCACAAGGATCATCTCACCTTGGGGTGCAGTACGCGGGGTCGTTAATGTATCAAGAATAGAATCCGCCCTGGGCAACTTGGAACCATTCACGAACTGGTGACCGTCGCTGGAGAGGAGTATCACCCGCGACGGCATCTCAGGCGATCCGTTCCTGATCAGATGAGGGAGGAGGAGGATGCAGAGCAGGGCCTTGGAGAGGTATTTGACTTGAAGGCTACGTTTGAACTTTAGTGTCAGTGATTTACAGGACGAACGAACACAAACGCGGTTTCCCAGCCATCCTCTGTTTTGGCAAATTTCCGTGTCACCGTGGCGGCGTTTCCCACGAAGGTGTCCACATCGCGCATGTCGGGCCGCGAGTTTCTTGACCGAGGCGAACGAGGTCAAGTCGCGGAAGGACGTGGAACCATCAGCCGTTTTGGGCAGTGCGATGAGGGAGGATGGAACGCCAGAGCTATTGCGGTGTGGAGCAATTTTTGAGGATGCTTGGATGCGAGGTGCGTGGTAGCGTGCAGACCCAGTCCGCTGCCTGCCCCGATGAGAAGGACAGCGCGCTTCGAGAGGTCGGCGGTGGAGAGAGGGATGTCCCCCATTGTTCGCGGAGGAATCGGGTGTAGGTCATTTGTGGCATGGTGGGCGTTGTGTGCAAGTGTGTGTATTGTGTGTACAGTGAAGGCACCTTACGGCCTTGCGCCAATCAACCCCGTCGCGGATCAAGAAATGCTTACCGCAGTGCGACGACGCAGTTGAGTGGGTTGGTTTGGCGAAATATTCGATAGAGATTCAGTGAGAGTGAAACTGCAAGTAATCTAGGAATTCAACTTTACTACATTACCAATCGCGCGAACCATAGCGAGTTGAGAACACAACAGAAACGGTTCTGGCGTCTGGAGGCTGGGGCAAGTAAGCAGTTTATAGAGGAGGCTTCATGTTTCGTATGTGGTGTGTGGCGAGCTCCGAAGGATAATAACAGGATTGAATCGTCAACAAATGAATGGGAAGTCGCACTCACGTGGTGGACAGACAAGAATGCGCCGAGTGAGTGTTGGAGACGTCAGGATTGTATCAAAGCGGAGCATGAGGTCGAGGATGGAGAGCAGAGAGATCAGACTAAGATGGCATTCCAGCATTTAGGAGCGAAGTCGCGCAACAAGTCTCGGAGCTGGGTCAGTAAGACCAAGCAGCATGGGCATGGATGTGCCAAGTAGGATAAATGAGCACATTCCAGCGTTCGGGAACGAAATCGGTCTATGTGGTGGAAGAAGTTTTAACCAGAGATGCCGACGGCGTTAATGTGGTATTATAGTAACACCAAAGACACGCCAAGTGATGAACGCGGTCCGGAGCGCGAAGTAACCCAATTGTCCTTGAATTATCCATCACTCACAAAGCTCCGCGTCGCCGGTGCGAGAACAGACAGATCATAGATGTGTCTCGCCGGCGCATATGATACGTCGAAAGAAGAGATCATAGATCGTGTATCGAGCTCTTCGGCGTGGGTATCGGGGACTTCGAGGGATTGGGTTCGCGGCTAGGTACCATCACTCACAAAGTCTCGCCTACGTAGTATCCGTAGAACTCTGAGGAAGAGAAAGGTCGTAGAGCGAAAAGAAGCGAGATGTTAGGAGCAGATAGAGAGGCTCTTGGGCCCGGTCCTGGCTGAATGTTCCACTGGCAATGGATGTGCCGAGCTTCACGGACCTTGACGCTCGTGCCCAGCGCTATCAGGTGGAATCAGCAGAACCAGGTGGTCGGGCAGGTGACCTCGGAGAGCAAAGCTAAAGAGAGAAGCCGAGCAAGTAGACGCACAAACCTAGGCGTAACCTCGAGCGTTGAAGGCAAGAGGAATGATTGATGGGCGTTACGTTACTGTAACGGCACACGTTGTGTTTCTCCTCTTCGAGCGGCCGCGTACAATTTGAAGAGCTTGAGGCTGGTCAGCTGGTGGTTATGCACCGGGAAGACATCGCTGGCGTGCTTTCTACACCTGTCCGGACGGCCAATGCACTATGTACTTAACCTTGACTTAACCCGAGGTCCTTCCATCGTCTCTTCCTGGATTGGCGCGATGACATCCAAACAAACACCGTGGCTGACCCTGCTTCTTGCGCTCCCCGCTCTCGCCAACGTTATCACAGGCGTCCCTGACCCCGCGCCCCCGGGCTTCGAACAATGGGTCTCACCTGTCATAACCCCCCGCCCCCCCAGTCGTCGGCACGGGCGACTGGGCCAGCGCCGTCGCCAGGGCCCGCAAATTCGTCGCGGGGCTGACGCTCGAGGAGAAGATCAACGTTACGACGGGTATCGACATCGTGGGGGCCGTGCGTCGGTAACACCGGGGTGCGTTTTACGCGTCCGTCTATCTTGCTGTCTGTAATTAAATCGGTGCCCGCGAATTCGTAGGCAATCCCGCGTCTCGGCTGGGACGGCCTCTGCCTGCAGGACTCGCCGCTCGGCGTCCGCATCGCGGACCTCGTCAGCGCGTTCCCCGCTGGCATCAACGCCGCCGCGACGTGGGACGTCGACCTCATCGAGGCGCGTGGAAGGGCGATGGGGGCAGAGTTTCGCGGGAAGGGCGTGCATGTTGCGCTTGGGCCGATGACGAATATGGGTTAGTGTGTTCTCCCTTGGGGTTATTTTTCCAATTCGCGACGTGGATCGTTGATTTTGTGGGCAGGCCGGCAAGCCGCTGCAGGCAGAAACTGGGAAGGATTCGGGGCAGACCCGTTCCTCTCGGGCGTCGCCACTGTGGCGGCTATCAATGGGATTCAGAAGAATGGCGTCATCGCGACCGTTAAACATTTGTACGTGCATTCCTCCTCCACTCCTCTCTAACATCTCATCCGATTCTTAAACCCACCTTCCAGCATCGCCAACGAGCAGGAACACTTCCGCGGCGGCTCCGAGGCATCGCAGATATACTCTTCCAATATCGATGATAAGACCTTCCATGAGGTGCGTGTGCGGCTTTCTCGCAATCCCCTTATACACTCGGTATTCGCACATTACCCAATGCTGTTTGCAAAAATATTCTCATACTAATACTAACCCACCACTTCGCACTCCAGCTCTACCTCTGGCCCTTCGCCGAAGCTGTCCACGCCGGCGTCGGCGCCGTCATGTGTGCGTACAACAAGATCAACCAGACGCAGGCGTGTCAGAACAGCAAGATTATCAACGGGGTGTTGAAGGAGGAGTTGGGGTTTATGGGTGCGTTGTGAGGTCTTCTTGTGTCTTCCCTTCTTTGCTTCGTCCTTCTCTTCTCTTCCTTCCCTTCGTTCTTTCGAACTTGATCGTTCCTCGAGCTTGTGCATCCCATTTTTTATACTCTATTGACACTGTTCGCCCGCAGGATTCATCATGTCCGACTGGGCCGCGATGATCGACGGCGTGCAGCCTGCGCTCGCGGGGCTGGATATGAACATGCCCGGGTTCTTCGCTTATGTGAGTCTGCCTTCCCTTCCCTTTACATTCATTCTTTTCGCATCTTCGTATCTTCTCTTCTCTTATTGTCTCGCTTCCCCGGATCTTCTCTTCTCTTCTCTTCTCCTATTCTCGTATTCTTCTGATACATCTTCTTATGATACTCACGAGCTCACACATCCTACAGGGCCGCGGCCCGCAAAATGAGACCGACCCCGCGAATGCGGTGAATGGGTGGTGGGGCGCGCATCTGGGCGAGATGGTGCGGAATGGGAGCGTGCCGGAGGCGAGGGTGGATGATATGGTATGTTTCATTTGAGTTCATTTTCTCTCCGATTGCCTTGATTCGTTTCTTTCTACTCTCTCGTGTCCTCCTGTGGAAATCAAACGCTGTCCGCCAACGCCTTCTCACAGGTCATTCGCACGTTCGCGGCGTACTACAAGATGGGACAGGACAAAGGGTTTCCTCCTATGGGCATCCAGGCGAATGCGAAAGTCAAGTACGTCTCACATTTTCTGCCCGCGCATCGAACACTTTTTAACACAAGCCGCAGTGTGCAAGCGGACCACTTCAAGCTCATCCGCGAGATCGGCGCTGCGAGCACCGTTCTGCTCAAGAACACGGGAAACGCGCTCCCGCTTCGCGTGAAGAATCTCAAGCGTGGGTTTCTTTCCTTGATTCGCTTCGGATGAAATTGAAGATGAATCGCGAATGATTTGTAGGCATTGCGATCGTTGGGTCCGACGCTGGTCCCAATCCTGATGGTGCGAATGGATGCGGGGAGTGCGTTCATTGGTCTTCTCTCTTGTATTTTGATTAATGATTTGTGTAGCCGCGGATGCGACCAGGGCACACTCGCTATGGGCTGGGGATCCGGTACGTGTCTTGTTCTTCGCGGCCTTACCTTTGATATAACACAACCTTTTTTGTAGGAACCGCCAACTTCCCCTACCTCGTTGACCCGCTCTCCGCCATCTCCACGCACATCCAGTCCATCGACCCCACCGCCAACCGTCGGCGCCGTCCTCAACGACTTCGACTTCAACGCCGTGCGCACCGTCGCCAGCACCGCAGACGCCTGCCTCGTCTTCGTCAACGCCGACTCGGGCGAGGGGTACATCACCGTCCACGACAACAGGGGCGACAACATGGGCGACCGCGCGAACATCACGCTCTGGCACGGCGGCGAGGCGCTCATCGGCGCCACCGCGGCCGTGTGCGCGAACACGGTCGTTGTGCAGCATACGGTGGGCCCCGTGACGATGGAGGGCTGGATTGACCACCCGAACGTGACGGCGGTGTTGCATGCGGGGCTGCCCGGGCAGGAAAGCGGGAACGCGCTTGTGGATGTGTTGTTGCGGACGGACCGCAGGCGACGAATCCGTCGGGGAGGCTGCCGTATACGATTGCGAAGGCGAGGGGGGATTATCCGGCGGATATTTTGTATGTGAGTGGGGATGGGACGCCACAGCTCACGTATGGTGAGGGGCTGGGGATTGATTATAGGTGCGTGTGCTCGTTTGGGCTGTGGGGGAGGTTGGTTGATTGATGGAGGGGCGCAGGTGGTTCGACAGCAAGAATATTGCCCCGAGGTTTGAGTTTGGGTTTGGGTTGAGTTATACGACGTTTGGATATAGCGGGCTCACGACGACGAAGGCGCACCATCGACGGGAGGCGGACGCCATTGTCTCGTCCACAACGGCATCGTCCACAAAGGCATCGTCCACTGTGTCGGGCGGCGCTGCCCCGTCAACCCAGAGCGTACAGAGCAGCCTCAGTGCCTCGGACTCTGTCATCACTGCTTCTGCATCTACCACCGTTGCGGTTTCCTCTCTTTCAGCCTCTGTGTCCGCCAATGCGACCGGCACTTTGAGCGCACCCTCCGCCGGCTCTACGCCAGTCGGCGAACTTGGCGGCCCCGCCGCCCTCTACGAATCCATCCTCTCCGTCTCCTTCCGCGTTCAAAACACCGGCCACGTCGCCGGCAGCGAAGTATCCCAGCTCTACCTGAGCTTCCCCGAGGGATACGGCGAGCCCCCGAAGGTGCTGCGCGGATTCGCTCGCACGCTGTTGCAGCGCGGGCAGAGCAAGACGGTGACGATCCCGCTGAGGGTAAAGGACGTGAGCGTGTGGGATGTGGTGAGCCAGAAGTGGGTTGTGCCGAAGGGGACGTTCACGGTGCAGGTGGGCGGGTCATCGAGGGTGTTGCCCTTGACGGGTACGTTTACGATGTGAAGCGGAGGATTCAATAATTCAATAAGATACAATTGTTCGTGGGCAGTCTTCCCCCCCAGTCCAGAGAATCACAGTTGGAGTGATTATACTTGGGTCTTACCATTGGCCACGACCTGCGGCGAGGTGGTCTGATATTTCTAGCGTTGCCAATTTGTCGGATGGGCAAACGACAGGCATAGCCTGGTTCTCTGTTGTGATTATTGATATGGCGCCTTGTATTTGATTTCATGGATCCTTATGCGTGCTACTTACTGTTGTGTAAGTTTAATTTAGCGCCAAATCCGGGTCTTAGAGAAAGATCGGGATATCCTCCAACACCCTTCCTCGAACTTGAGAAAGTTGAAACATTGCGGCGTCGTCGGAAATCAGTGATATAAGGGATCTGCTTAATACATGAGGTATCTTGCGGGATGCCACAATTTCCCCACAGGTCAAACGATCTGATTATCTTCATCTCTTTGCGGGAAAGGCATCAAATCGCGTATATTTGGGGCGGTAGGTCCGAAATCGCCCCCATATCTTGTAAATGTAGATCCGGACCGCCATACTTAATTGTATCCTCCCCACTAAATAGCGATAGTCCGCTCACATAGTTCCCTGTAAATTCATACTCCTCTAATTATCCGGCTTCAACACGAAGGACTCGGACCGAACACCGACTGCAGACTATCCCTCGTTGGGTAAGGCTACGGATATTTCGACCCCAGATCTACCACACCTCCTAGGGCTTGTTCGGATGTTCGGGAAATCTCTTCTGACGCGTTAGTCGAGACATTCTATATGGAGGAATGCCTGCCTACTTATCAACATGGCTTCACGACGCGAACCGAGCTCTTCCTCTCTGTACTTATCCCTGAGAAGTGATATCGATGTCTGTTTCCCGTGCCTCTACAACCACCCTGCTAACTGCGACCCTTGCGGGTATCGTCGCCACGATCGCCATCTCCTCGTTCATGAAATGGATGGGGTCCAGGAAACTATATGCCTTCATCCCTGGTCCTGAACCCAGCAGTGTTGCAGGTACGCCGCGGCTCGTAGCCTTTTGAATTTTAGAATACAATATAACACACTATCCATAGGTTACTTCGTGGATCTTCATAATACCGACGATCTTGACTGGCACTATAGCATGCCGAAGAAGTATGGTCACGTCGCACGCCTGAAGGGCGGATTATTCATGGTGTTTATTCACAGTAAAGCGCATAAAAAAACAGCCTTAACTCATTATTCCTGCTCATAGGATGATGCGCTTTACATCACGGACCCCGCGGCGTTGAATTCCATCCTTGTCAAACAGCAGAATTGGTTTCCTGAGTCTACAGAGTTTGCGGGGTATGCTTGCTGCCAAGTTACTTTATTATTACTTTATCATATAACCTTTGGGGCAGATTATTCGGCGTCATTCATTGCGGTGATGGTGTAGCCTCTGTCCAAGGTTGATTCCATTTTCATTTTTCATTTCCCTCTGTCCAGTGACCTGACGGAGTACTACTAGGCCGCGAGCACAGGAAACAACGCAAGTACATGAACGCGCTCTTTACGGCCGGCCGCGTCTCGAAATTGACACCTTTGTTCTATCAAGTCACTCGGCAGGTACGATAATACAGAACACAACTCTTGCAAAAAAGATAAATAACATTAGTTAGTTGCAATCGAAGCTAACCGCCGCTGTGGCCGGAAAGCCCCCTGGACAGATCGTAGATATGCTTGACTATTTGACACGTACTTCTCTCGAGATCGTGGGCACTGCCGGTATTGGCCATACATTCAATTCCTTTGACGACAAAAGCAAAACCTTCGAGGAATTCCACGCTGCGATCACGACGGTCTTGTGAACATCCTTCCTTCGATTCATTTACGTTGTTCCTGAACATTCTCTGCAGCCCACTGGGAGCCAGGCTGCTTCTGTTTTTGCCATTCCTAGAGTCGTGGAGAAAAATGGAACCTATATGGCTGCGTCGAACCTTGGCATCCATCATTGCAGTTTCTGGCCGACAGTGGCCAAGGTGAGTTTTGGCTATTGTAGTCGACTCCACCTTGAATAACAATGTTTCAGTTTAGAGCCGCGATCTATGTGATGCGTTCTGTATACCTAATGCTTTACAAGGCTCGTAAAAAAGTGTTTGAGGAAGGTGGTTCCACTGCTCTAGCCGAAACCCCTGCCGGTGGAAGGGATTTAATGTCTTCTATGAGTCCGACATCTCTGAGCTCGAGCTCTTGCGTGCAACTGATAACTTCCATCTACAGTTCAGGCCAACTGGGACGCTGATGAGACGGATAAGATGCCCGACGATGTCGTGCTCGCGAACCTAAGGTATGCCATGGCATTCGTTTACCTGGTTTTCGGATGGATAATCAGGATGATTTGGTTAGTTCCATTGTTCACGGCGGCCAAGAGAACGACCTCCTCGTTTCTTGCTCGGTTCCTGAGCATCATTTCGGAGCATAGTGACATACAGCAAAAAACTGCGAGCGGAGTTGCAAGAGGCCAATGCTGCAAGTCATTTTCAACCCGGTTCCTCATTATTTCTAACGGACTGCGCAGAAGAAGGCGCCTGGAGAAGACTTGGACTATGTCGAAATTGAGAGGCTTCCACTCCTAGATGCGGTTGTGAGGGAGATGCTCCGTGTGTATCCCCCAGTCACCTTCGTTTGGAGGCAGTACGTTTAGTCCTCCCTTCTACCGTGGTTACTTTTATTAATATTTCAAATAGAACGACCAAAGATGTCCCGGTCCCTCTTACGTATCCCATTCAATCCGCAGCCACTGGTGAGAAAATCAAAGAGCTGCTCATCGAACAAGGAACCGCGGTGTACCTCGGATTGGGTGCGGCGAACCGTTCACCGACGATTTGGGGCCCAGACGCAGCAGAATTCAAACCAGAAAGATGGTTGAACCCTGCTAAACCCGAGTCTAAACTCCCCGGAGCGTATTCGGGCATGTTAGTATTTGTATTGTCTTCCATACTAGTTAAGCTCAGTCAATGTATGCACAGGATGACGTTCTTGAGCGGTGGCAGAGTCTGCCCGTACGTTTCCTTCCGTTTGCTTTTTGCAGGAACTCTAACTCCTCTTTTGCAGTGGCCGGATATTCGCACTTCTCGAAATAAGTGAGTGCACACTCTCAATAACGCTGACGTGGTTCGTTCTGCTGATGCTTTCTTTGTGTTTTGCCCGCAGAGCTCATCCTTTCCGTGCTATTGCTCACGTTCTCATTCGACCCGATCTCGGAACCGATTGACTGGCAGATGGGACTCGCGATTGAGCCACGAGTTCGTGGGCGGGGAGAAGGAGGGTATTCAGGTTCCCATTCGCGTCACGATTCTGTAGGTTCTATTTTCAGTCTGCGGATTTTAACTATAATCGTACAATCTGTCCGACTGGTCAGGATCACTTAATTTTTCTGGCCTGTAGACCATAACCTTGGAAATGTGGACGAATATCATCAATTACTTGATTAAATCCCAAAAATCTCTGAATATGTGAACGAAATGTTCAATTTCTTTCTACGAAAATAAATACTTCGCTCCTGACCAATCGTCCAGAAGTTAGCATGTGCCCTATATGTCGGAAAAATCAAAAAGATCAATGTGCCGACATGGGCATACCAGGTCAGGTCAGGCCATCAGGTGTGTGGGCTCGCAGTGTGCGGGGTACGTGCGGTAGCATGAGCGGGGGAGTGGCAGGTGGGGTGGGGTTATGCTGGATCACAAGGTGGTGCTTGAGTCGACAGCGGGATTCGTGGGTTATGGGTACGGGACGGTGGAGGGGTTGGGCTGTGCGCCGTGCCCATGATGGGCACGGCCTAGTGTTGCCGCGACTTAGGGTTGGAGGGCTTCAAGTCGACTTAACAGATGTGACTTGAGTCAAGTCGACTTAAGTCATACCCCAGACTTGACACGACTTTGAAGTCTACAAGAGGCTGGTCGGCCGCTTCGCGGCCTCCCAACCTCTTTTGTGAGATTATTTCCCATCTGTTTGCAAAGGGTCATGATTTCATGCATGACTGACTTCAGTTGAGTGGAATTGAATTGATAAGTGCTCAGGGAATTGCAGAGCGGTCTGTTTTAAAGGCTGCAGTCAAGTTCAGAATTTTATCCCCCGCCTATCCTTCAAAGCAAGGGCGGAATTGATGAGGTTGCAAGAAGTTGAAGTCACTGGTGCCTGGTGCTTAAATTAGCGCCTCGGAAACTATAACGTGAGCAAAAAAACAGAATTTGGCATTGTGTACACTTTTATAGGCGCGCCCGCGCTTGAAGTTGATCATGGGGCCAAAAGCCCCGAGAAAGTGCCGTTTATTGAGCGCTTCCAAAGGTCTGGACCCAGCGCTTCCAAAGCCTCGGGCCTGATCTCCCAAAAGCGGAGTTTAAAAGGCTTCAGACAGACATGGATAATTTTATAAAGAGGGAGATGGAAGTCACTTGGAGTCACTCAAGTAGACTTGAGTCAAGTCTCAGAACTGAGAATCTTCCAGAACCCCTGCACTGGGTTTACAATACCAGAATGTCTCAGATTTCACCACAGATGATGGTTGTTTCAGTTCAGTTCGGTTATGATTGTTGGTCCTTGTATTGATGGAGCCTAACCCCAGCGAGTTTCTATAGTTCAGGTAATTCTTCGCAGCTACCCAACCAATTTCATCATAATATACTATGTTATTAAAGAGATCCCGCGTATCAGTATGCGACTGTTTGGCTTTCCCACATCACTGCTGCACCCTAATTTTCAGATGTCAACCTGCACACCAGAGTGGAGCACAGGCATGTCTTGTCTAGACTACCTAGACAACCCCTGTGCAGTAATAGAGCCTCTGAACACCACAGGAACTTCTGGGGGTGGGTAAAAGTTCATATTTGGCTTTGTATTACTCGACCTGACCCTGGCCAGTTTCCATGGTTCAAACACACCTCATCACAGCTCGCTAACCAATTTCATCACAATCTAGACTACATAGACAACCCCTGTGCAGCAATAGAGCCTCTGAAAACTACAGGAACTCCCAGGGGGTGGGTAAAAGTTCATATTTGGCTTTGTATTGGCTCAACACAACCCTGGCCAGCCTGGTGTTGGGCATTTGGAGTAAATCTGGTCAGGGGGATCAAAGATTGGATATATAAAGCTTTGTATCTACTTTTCACATGTAGAACTGTGCTGGAGGTAAATTGGTGGTGGGGCATCTTCTGGATGACTGCATCAGGTATGCCATCAGAGTTGACCTGAAGAGCACCAGGTGTCGGGCGTTTGGGGTAATTCTAGTAATTGGGAATCAAAGATTGGATGTATCTGAAGCTCAGTATCTACTTTTCACATGTAGAACTGTGCTGGAGGTAAATTGGTGGTGGGGCATCTTCCGGATGACTGCATCAGGCATGCCATCAGAGTTGACCTGATAGCACCAGGCAAGGGGATCCCACTAAAAAGATTAATAAAATCCACTCATACATGGTCACCTGTTTGGCTTTTGATGGCAACTGATCGGCAAAACCAGCGGCATCTTAGTGTCTCACTCAACACAACACAATACATTGCCCAACCCACGTTCCTTTGACCTGTTTCTGTTGTTTAAGTGGATGTTGGAAACAAGTCAAACGAAGTTCCTTGACATGTTAATTGGCTGCACGTTCCCTTAGGGTTTTCAGAGTGAGACTTGCCAATGGACATTCTAATTCCTTAGAACGTCCACCCGTTTCTGTGTAGTCCGCCCAACACCTACCAGGAACTGGTACTGTTGCATAGAAACAACAGTTTCAGCAATGAGCACAGTCAGAAACATGCAAAATTATGTGTATCTAACTATGGCCCAATTACTGGCTTATCAGTGGGTGTATGGAGGGAGCGGAAAGATAACGACTGAGTCACAGGGTGAAGCGGGCATTGCTGAGAACTCAGCTGCATCGCACTGCGTCTGATAGGGCGCTTACCCCACATTTACCGTGATTGTTGCATCACGACAACAATTGCGGACTCCCAAGATGGAAACCAGAAAAATTGGGGAGAGTCGTGAAGATCGGAGTTGGATCTTTGATGGCATGTAGGCAGTGGTGCCTTGCCGTGGTGAATTGATTTTGAGGGCTTGTAGAGATGTATATTCGAGGTGATGAGAGCGGGGGCGGAAAGAAATTTTGATGTTGATTGATTCGAGAACGAATAATATTGATTCAGCTTGCGCACTTCAATTGCACTATGTATTACTGGTAGTAGCAACGATGCCCAGTATTGAGACGACAGCGTTGAGAAGACTGACGGATAGAATTCTCATGCGAAGCAGTCTAAGTCGTTTGTTGAATTGGAATGCCTAGGCCTCAGTGCGGCAGTCGTGCATCTGCTTATGCGCCTTCCACCCATCACGCAGGTATGGGTATGTCGTTCCACAGATGTAAACCCGCCCATTGCAACCTCCGACCCAGGTCCAGTTCCCCGTCGCGTGAGTCAGATGTAGGGGGGGTTGGATATTGGTATTGACGTCGGCTTCACGCCGTCCCCGCAGAACTACATGGGTGCGAGGCGTTCGTAGGCGGGATTACCATGTACTTCAATTTTTGAAATTTGCAAATGCGCTTCACGGCTCCTGCTGATATATCCAGCTCTTAAAATCCAATTCTGACACGCATTATGGAACTGAAACTATATGCTCGTACGGTCAGCACGGTGTGTTGATCGTTCGATAATAGGAATGGCATGAACCTAGTGCATGTTCGCGCAGAATCTCAAAGCTGTCATTCAGCTCAACAGGGACATGAGAGGAGATCGACTAACTTGTGGATAATGCACGCAGGATGAGACGCGCTTCATCTGAATGCGTTCGGTGCAGTGAAGTGACTAAATTGGTAGTATCACAAGTTATAGTACAACGAAGAAACACATACGTAGTGGACGCCTATTTGCCTTCAAACAATACATCGTGCACTCACAGGTTCGCCTTCTCCTTCTCCTCATCCGCTTTTTCCCATGCAGCATCCCACCCCAACGCACTGCGATCCCAGTCCCCTTCCTTCCCGCCATACGCGATCCACCCAAGCGCACCCGCCACCACCCCTGCCGCGCGAACGAACACCGTCCCATCCATTTTCCCCGCACCCGCATGCGTCTCCGCGCCTTTCCCGTCCCTCGCACCAATCGCTTCTCCAGCTGCCGTCCCGCCGTAACTCACAGCAGAGTAGTAAAGGGTCCGCACGACCTTGAGCACGTGCGCGTCCTTGTGGTGGAGCGCATTCTGCACCAGCGCGAGCCACGGATTAGTCTCGTCCCCCCTTTGGCTGTGTGGGTCGCCAAGCGCATCCGGCCCACCCGGCGCTGCGTTCGCAGGCGGACGCGGAAACTCAGTATATGACATCAGAAGGGGAATATTTACGCGCGGGCGGCCGCGTAGGAGGACGAACAACGCGCTCGTGCGCGCGTATCCCTGCAGAAGCTGGGCTTTCTCCTTTGGCTCGTCGAGGATCCCAAGCAGACTGGGCAGGCACAGCGACGACGTCAAGACGTGCATGAGGAAGAAATCGAGGCGCGGCAGGCGCCCGGGGCGGCCTGTGCCCGCGAGGAGGAGCGTCGCCTGCCAGAGACACTCCTCCGCTTTTTCGGCGAAGTGTGCGGAGGAGGCGGTGCCGGTGAGGGTGGTGTCAATGGACCATTTGGAGTAAATGCGGATGAGCTCGGCGCCGCGGGCGGGGTCGGAGGAGAGTTGGGCGAAACGCGCACGTAGCAATGCGTTGGGATCGTAGGGGAGGTGAGGCTTGAGGACAGGGGAGTCGTAGACTTCGCGAAGGAGGGAAAGTAGAGTCACGCCCTTCGGAGGGTTTGGCTGGATCTCTGGAAGACCGGAAGGCGAATCGAGCACAAATTTGGATGTGTCGGGCTCCGTAACGGCGGCCATTGCCAGGCCTGTGGAACTGAATGGTTGGATTCAAGCCTGCGGATTGATCGTAACCCACGCACCTTGGGAAACCATGTAATCCTGGCCAAACTCCACTCCGAACTAAATATCGTAAAATTAGCGTGGCCGGGATCCGACAGAAAGGTAGAAGTGATACATACCCCGATTTGTAGGAACGGATGTAGCCTGACGATTCAGCATCAACATTTGCTCGACGCAGGAGAGGGAAGAAGAAGATATCACGTACGCGCCGCCGAGTACCCGCGCCAACATCAACGACTCATTCCCGTTTGCCTCCGGCGCCAGAACATATGTACGGAACGTCTCTTTCACCCCCTTCTTCGCAATCTGGTCTGCGAAAAAGGCCAGGTAGTCGCCATATGCTCTAGATTCATAAAATCACTCGTAGTCAGTCACGGCATCCGAAAAGAAGATAGATGGATGGAACTGAGGACTTGGGACGCACTTATGCTCGCCCAATCTCGTCGTCCAATTGCGTCCGGTTATTTCCTCGCCCTGGCGGTCGATGGGCCGCAGAGTCGGCGCCAATTCGTCGTAAATGAGCTTCAGGAGCGTGGGCGGGGCGCCCATGTCGTACGCAGCTATCAAACTGCGGGGGAAATGAATCAGTTCAATTCGAGTGGTAACGGGTATCAGGAAATGGAAATCCGTACTGGTGCGGCAGATGATTGTGGAATCCTCGGTCGTTGAAGAAACAGTGGTGGGAGACATAGTCCTTGTGAAGCAGCTCCTCGAGGACTTTCCCAGAGACTTGCGTCGAAGCACTATGCATGAGTCCCGGACGAAGGTGCTGAGGCGGCGGGGGCGCAATGGCGGACGACATGGGAGTAGAAGACAAAGATTGAAATCCTCGTGACGTCATTGGCTGCGGGTCTCAAGACATGGGATCGTGGGATGAGCCGCCCTAAGGTCGACAAGTGGGTTTCTGTAGTCTTTCTAGAGACGATTTATCAGTTCCAATTCGTACCTCGCTCAACAATTCTATTCCTCTATTCATTCCAACCAAAGGCCGAACAAGTCCGCGGCCCGAATTCCATTGGCTGACTGCACGTGTCTTTTGTTCAACTCTGATTTCGAACTTGTTTCGAACTGCTTTGGAACTGCTTGTACTCTAGAAACCTGGGGGATGCTCTTGCAAGGATCCAAAAAAGAAACAAAGCAAAGTCACCCCCCCACAGATCCGAGTCAAGTCCCCTTTGCAACCGCTATTGAAACTGCTTTGACTTTGAAACAAACGCCGCCTTTAGACACCTTGCCGAAACAAAGAAAAAGCCACCATAAAGCAAGCATTTGGATTATGTTGCAAACGCTTCATCGAACTTTCGGATCACCTTCACTTGGGGCTCGCTAATCGACCCATGCTTTGAATGAGAATGGATGACCCTTTACTCTTTGACCCTCGAGCTTTGAGTACGCGCTTTGAGGACTTAGAATATATATACACAATATCTGGGACTGGAAATTCACAATCCCACCCTTGGAAAGTTGCAAATCTCAAGCATTCACTCACCTTATCTCTTCTCCAACTCGAATTCAATGGCATACTCCTCGAACGCCACTCGCCACTCGTCTTCCCAGCAGTACGCTGCCTTCAACTCTCCGACGCGCCGACGTCTCCCATTCGAGCCCTTCACCCCGGCGCGGTGGAATGCTGCCACCGGGCGGAGTGAAGTCCACCGACCCGTGTCCTTCGACTACCCCGGACAGGCGCGACAAGGCGTCTCGATGCGCGACCTCCGGCTCAAAGGCACCTCTACTCCCATCCAGGGTGCGAATGACTTTGTCCTGTCGCACACCGGACTGCAGCGGGTTGTTTTCCGCATCATCGTGAGCCGCCCATTATATTTCCAAGAGTTGAACTGACGCCTATGTTTCAGTGGCCCGGATATGGACACGTCGAGTGGTGTCGCGCAATCCCTGTCACAAGCCCCAACGGTGCCCCCATTACACGGGTGGCACTCGCAGTCCAGATCGCCTCCAATTTTGCGCGCTTCGTAGAGGTTCGCACTCCCTTCGCTCAATACATGCTCGATTTCATACTGATCATGCTTCACATGCAGAAATCCCAGTACGAGACACCATCGACGCGCGACTGGATGGTCTCGCCGACCTGCGTCCGTTTCGAGCACTTGTTGCTTATTTCGCTGCAGAACACCTTCGAGGATGTGTGGCAGGCGGATGTCGCGCTGGACTTGTGTTGAACCGTTTTCTCTCTACACTGGATATTCTCATTATCATAGAACCACTTGGCATATCTCACAAACACATTCATATTAGACACATAGCTAGAAACATGTATATATCACCGGTCTCTGAGCGCTGCCACGTGTAGTCTGTGGAAGGTGTGTCTAAATGAAACATTTCGTTGGATGGAGTCCATGTTAACGCACATTCTCGTAGCAAGGGATGAGCGGAGAGAGCAGAGGAGAGGCGACATCACAGTGTTCTCCTTAAGATTTAAGCCTTAACATGATTAAGGCTTAATAAGCCCTTAATGTTAAGGCTTAAAGACGGCCAGGATTCAACCTAGGCCTTAATTAAGGGTAATGATCGCATCAAAATTTCGATCTGCGACCAAAATATTTTCTATCGTGCGCAAAGGCGGTCTAGCGGCCATTCAGCCAGGCCTCCGAAGAGAATGCCCCTCTGGGCCCATTTATCAAGCCAAGAAATAGAACTCGGCTCAATTCGAGGCTTACTGTGTTGGCAGTCTCAAGACTCACCATTCTGCCACTGGATCCGGCAGTAATACTATGGTTGTAGACGCCGAGAGGTGGTACTGTCAATGTCACATCAGTGACCCTCCTTGTCCACCACGTCCACATGCATCCGGCGGGCGTGCCCGACGGTTCAAGGCATAGCTTCGTCTGGGGGCGCGCTCGATTTTCGCCCTGGGGCCGCTGCGCCGCCTCCATCCCCGCCCCAGCTCCTCTTCTCCTACCTGACCACGCATCTCAGCCGCCCAAAGTCAATAACCCCCGCGTGGACGACCCAGTGGAGATCGGGCATGCGTATTTCACCCAACGCGGCTCGTGGCCGACGGGAACCCGCACATAGGCGGTCTGAAGGCGAGCCGCACGGTGGCACGCCTCCGACCCGACATCGGCGAGAACGGCGATACGACTTTGCGCACAAATTTCATGACCTGTGCCACGCAGCTGTTTACCTCGCCGCGGAGGTGGCCCGCCACTTTGCTGCCGAACTCGAAACTTGGGCGCAGGAGTACCCGGCTGCAGTCGTTCTCCCTACAGGTAGCGAACCTCGACATCCCAAGCCGTACAACAATTCACCCACGAAATCGACGAGTGTTTATCGTCCGCGAGGTTCATGACGGCACAGGGTTGAGGATAGGACGAGGTTTCCGTAGATCAAATATTTGCGGGTCGGAATGAGCTCTACGGCGGTACAGCAGTCATTTGGAACAGGTATACACCCCCTGCTAAACTTGAATGCATTAATTCCAGCCGAAGTCACTGCTGCTATAGCGTAGAGATGTGGTGAAGTGACTCTGGGAAAAGGCTCAAATTACGGAGGGCTTGAACACAATCTTGTCATTACGAGAATACTTGCAGACGGCGAGGTCTGTAACCGTTGGATCAATACAATGACGGCGCCCCCCATGACGCTAGCGGCGCTTGGATCAATGTCCACTCCCAGATAGCCCCTGCGGAATTTGGGTCCTACACGGACAAGCCGAATCAATAAATCGACCAGAGACTAGCAAAGTACCTTGGCAACTCACACAATATTCCTCAACCGCAGATAAGCCCAGACTAAGTTTCTGATAACCACTAAGCTTGTCCAACAATCGAAACCTACATACAGCCCTCGTTAGCATGCACGGGAGACAAAGCTGAACCCCACTTACTCGTACTTGAATCCACCCGGGACTTCGGGAGAGGGGCGGGGGAAGACCGCGAAGCGTGCCACTGTATCTGCGTCGTTGTAAAAAACGTGCCGGTAGTTTGTGGCCCACTGATCGTAGGTCAATCGTGCATTCTGTGTCTGAAACATGAAAGTTTGACGGGGGCTGGTCTGGAACTCGAGATTTGCTGCGTCCCCCATGTCAGTGATTCTCCACTACAAAATATCATATCAGCCGTGGTGTGCGCGAAAGTGAGGGGATTGCCAACTCGGATATGGAAGTCGCTAGCGCCGGCGGGAAACGCCTTGATTATCCCGCCGTAGGTTTCGTCCTGTATCCCCAAATAGAGGCCGTCGTTGCCTCGCAAATAATAGAACCCTGGCTCAATCCGGTGCCTGAGTCCCCAATGCGTGAACACAATACATCCACAATAATTGAAATTCCGTACATGTCTTTGATCGGGTCGACATGGTGCCTAAAACCGCAGTCAATGGATCACGCAACTGTCAGACCACAAACACGCACGGTTCCTCCTTTTTCCCATCATCGTCTAACCTGCGGAAGTTAGTTGAGAACCGAACAACCATCCAGAATGCTTCACTTGTCATCGACTTCCTCGTCGTGACTCACCCTGGAGCTCGTGAGTAAAACGATCTCGACCATGAAGGGCTTACCCAGGATCTGATGCTCTCTCTAGCTTCCACCTGTGGTTCATGTTCTCGAGTTCGAAGAATCCTAAGCTCGCCTGAATTACGGTAGCGATATGCATAAATGTCAATATTGAGCGGAACAGCCTACCTTGTCTTCCCGGGAGTTGACCCCAGAGGGCCACACTGGATCCGGTTCTCCTGACAGGACTGCCGTGCCTTTTCCAGCCTCAGAGGGCGGTGGCAAAGGGGAGTCCCATAGAAACCTGCAGCGAATGTAAGCTCATTCGCACACGCGGAGGTTTCACATACGTATGTCGTAGGGTTTCCTCTCTTTCCAAATCACTTTCGACCTGTACTCTCCACTGTATTTCAGAACCGCCAAGGTCTGACACCTTGGCTACGTCCGGTGTATTCAGCTTACGCCGTTCATTTTTCGGCATTTCCATCGATTTGGCCCGACCTAGTCCCCAGACGCCACTATGGTGGCGAATATGCACTCTCCCTGGACTGGACACAGGCATGAAGAACTATAAAAAGGGACTGAATTCAGCGGAGGACGGGTCATAATTTTTGTTGCGACCCACCGGCTTCATTGATCGATCGTTATCCTTTCGAATGAACAGAAATTTGTACCGTTTACCCCAGTATATGTCGAGGTAGCGCCCCGTACCAACATTGCGAATGTAGTAATACCCTTGTTGGGGGAGGGCAATGTCGTCGATGTCTTTGACATCGCCTTGCTCCAGTCTATCGATATCAGCCCTCTAACCGCAGCTTAGACTCGGATTCGCAGACGGTACCTGATGTGAGCCATAACATTCGGAGTGCCCCAGAGAGCTGCAGTCGGAGTCGGACAGTCAGACACTGCACACATTCCAACACAGGAAAAAGCTTCACCTGGCAAGCCCTGAATGAGGTCCTTTGCTGCCCAACGAAAAAGAATCTCCCTCGCTTTGAAACCACCAGCGTTTTTGAGGGGACCTAGGATGAGTGCAATAATTCCTGCCACTGCAGGGACTGCCAGTGACGTCCCGGCTGTGTTTACAGACGACTGGCCCGTGCGCCCGGATGAGTCTGATTTAACATATGCACAGAACTGGCCACGTACATTATCATTTACAGAGTCTGCCGTCATGATATCTACCGCAGGAGCGAAGATGTCCACTCTCGGACCATAGCCGGACATGTTGTACATCCTGTCAAACCGGTCTGTACCTCCAACTACGATGGCGGAAGTCGCGCTTTGCGGGCTGTTTGTTCCAACCGGTCCTCCGTGATTCCCAGCAGGGACCTGGTTGTATGATCACCTTCCAAGCCAAATCTGAAACGGATGTGTTCACTTACAACCACAGGAACACCATCTCGTACCAGTCCATCAACCGCTGCATTGAGTTTTTGGGAGTAGCCATAAGTTAAACTCATGGAAACAACGGAGGGACGCCTGGTGTTTTTCACGTTCCTGCGTATCCAATAAAGCCCGCCCAACGCCGTCATGCTGGATCCGTAGGTGGGTTTGTCACCGTGTTTGCTAGTTAGCCAGGGGTTAGAATCGGACCGTTATCCAGCCGAAATATTACTCAGAATCGAGAACCTTCACTGGGATGATGTGGGCATGCTAGGACACAGTATCGTTTCGGTAAGCGAGTCAAATTGAATCGGAGCTGAGGCTCACATTCGCGACTCCGTATTTCTCCCCGGCAGCAGTTGCGGCGCAGGATGTGCCTATTATCGGCCGTGAGAATACCTGCTAGATGGGGCCCACTCAAACGCGCTCACCGTGGCCTAAAATATCCGTGTCGGTGCGGCCCATAGCTTGCGTAACGTTCAAACCGGTTTTCACGCGATCACCAAAGCAGGTCTGATGAAATAGGAGTATTCTTGGGAATTCATGTCAGTGCTAACTAGATCTTACTCACGTGAGTGCGCCGAACCCCGCTGTCTTTGACCAATCAGTTAGCGAGGGTCGCCTTTCGAGCAAGTGAAACAGTCTTAACCTACGATATATATATCAACGCCTTCCCCACCACGCTGATCGCGCGTGAATTCCGTAAAACCAGGTGTTACAGGTGTATCCGAAAACAGACGTGCCAGGCTCCAAGGCGGGGCAGGGGTTTTCCTAATCGATTTCTCAGTGAAAAACGGGAAAGGCACTGAGAAATGTACACGAATTCGGTCCCTAAGGCAGTACAAGTCCCTAGTCCATCTTCTTCCATTTCTTGTACCGCGGGGTCATTTCTCACTGCCTGCAGTTGTGGTTCACTCAATTTCGCTAAGAACCACTGTAAGCGCCGGCAGAGAAGATAGCTCTGGGAAGTTTTACCTCCAAAACCGTAGACCGCTCCGTCAGCACCGTCGAAAACGTGCAGAACGTTGAGCTCGTGTTCAGCGATAAAGGCTGTGATCGAGACATCAGAGCGTAGTGTAACAATGTAGTGGTCTGGATTGACGGTGCTCAGGTGCCGCAAGATGTGGAGTGGTGCCATGGATGGACGCGCAGAAGGGGACAGTGACTCAGATACTTGAGTTTATCAACAGGCTCGGGCCGACTTAGGCCCGGTCGATTTCGACTTCCAATGTAAAGCCAACGTGGGAACTGAGAAGTGGTGTAGTTCTACCGAGCGCTTATGCAGGCAGGGCATCCCTGTCATGTCAGACAAAGTGCATCGGAAGGAGTTGTAATTCTACGGAGAAGCGCATCCTGACATGCAGAATACTAAGTTACCCGGCTGGAGAACAATGGAACCTGGAAACACTCAGTGAAATCGGATCGTTGCTCCCATCGGCAGCTCGGCAAGTCGAACTATGTCCAAGTACTTATGTATGACGCATCAGGCAATGAGCATATGTCTTTCACGCCAGAGAGGAGCGCTAGAGTGTCTTTGAATTTGAAGGTCAAAGATAAGTGATAACCATGCAACTCCTGTCCCATTTGCGTTCTGTACCCCTTCTCGTGTGAATGGTTATGGTACAGGGATATGGTATGGAGGCCGTCTGAACCACGCTGTCTACAGTACAGACGCCGTGGCACTCCTGAGCGCTTAAGAGTTGTCATTTCGGAATCTCACATTGACACATTCCGTGAGGAACTTCCAGGAGGTCAAAATTCCGTGTGAATTAAATCACCGTTTGTATTGGTCTGACATTATGAATGAGCACATGAGCGAACCGCCAGTGGCGCATGACCTCTTGTTTTACATGCTGAATGAAGACGCGCATTCATTGAGCGCTCACCCAGCTAATCTAAGCTCCGAGCTTGCCGTAGGATGACTGGGCCCATGTAGGTTGACCTTACACTAGGCTATTCCATGCGGCAGATACGTGTGAATTGAATCAGCGATCGTATTGGTCTCACACGGTGGATGAGCACATGCGCGAACCACCAGTGGCGGATGGCCCCTTGTTTGACATGCTGAATGAAGACGCGCGTTCATTGAGCGCTCACCTAAGCTTCGAGCTTTCCGTAAGATGACTGACCTTCCACTGGGCTATTCCATGCGGCAGATACCATCCCTGTGTCAGGTTGGCGAGAGCTTTCACATTTGAGGCCGACAGCCTGGCATCATCAATACACCCACACCTCAGTATTTAAACCGCTGGTGCTTCGCCTCCATTTTCCCTCCCCCCATTCCTCAAAGCTCCGCCAGCTATGCCCCTCGGCGCCAATCCAGGACATTACATTGTGACTGTTGTCTCCGGTGTTCCGCTTCCTACTATCATCGACCGTTATAAAATCACGCCGTTGATCACATTCGACGGTGACTACGGCGCAACTTACGGCTTTGGGGGTTAGAAATTCTTTGTGCTGTGGGTGAACTCTGACCACTATCTATCTCTAGTGAAATTGTCGGACAAAGTACGACAGGAGATGGAGGCTGATCCCGAAATAGCCGCAGTTGAGCGGGATGTAATCGGAGGCATTGATCCTCCTCTTGAGATCCCCAAGTGAGTATTCTGGCTCATACTCTTGGATGAATAGTTACCCATACCAGCGATGACCCAATCAACCCCAATGGGGGAGCCGAACCGAGGTAGAGACATACATGCCTTCCGATTAAGTGAGATATTCACAAATGAGTGTTTAGCCCCGGCTCGGTGCTCGGTCCTGGGTACTATTACTTAAAAAGCACCAGGAATCAGCAATACCTGACTTTCAGGATGAAAAACGGCCAACCTGTCCTCACCCAGTCTCCAGACTTGCCAACTTTTCCAGCGAGCAATCTCCAAACGTAGCTGTAGCCCTACTAATTCAATTCCCAGTGGGAGATAGCGCCTGAGTCGGCGGGGAGTGACACCTTCACTCTTAACTCACGAAATAATTACCTGAGGATGTTCGGGAGCCCCAGGAATGCCTCCGTCGAGTGCGAGATACAAGCTCCAGACGATCCCTTCCCGGAGAAGATAGCACTCTTCCGCATCGAAAGCGAAGCCGATCCTGAGGGTGGATTACGTTACATGTATGGAGCTTTCATGTTTTATCTCTTGTTTCATTTCAATATGACGATGAACTCAGGTTCGAAATGGCTAAATACAAATCCGACTCGTGGCTCCTGGGTATATCTCCATTCGCGGTGGGCTAACTGATTCTCCTTCCATCGTCAACTGACTCGGTTCCCTGTGAAGATAGTCGCTCCAGCTGGGGGGGATCCCAGAACACAGGTTGGGCGGTGGAAGGTAATAAAGTGGGTTCCCCCGTTGAAGCCCTGGTAGGAAGGCGTCGTCGGAAAGAAATTATGAATATCATAAGTATCACGATTATCTGCGAGCATTTTGCGGAATGGGAGCAAAAAAGACACGATTTTCCTTTTCTAATTTCGAGCATCTGAGGAGACAAGATATAATGGGAGCGGAGAAAAGACGGAAACATACTCTTCGCACGCAACAACAACACGCACCCTGTATTCTCGCCGGGCTCGACATCCGGTTGTTGGTGATCTATGTCCTGCAGTTGTTGCCAGGGCCAAAGCTGTCTCGAGAGCCTCCGTGCCTTGGGGTACATTGTCATGATTTATCTCGAAAGTGGGGTCGCTATGCGGCTCGGGTAAACCGGCGACATATTTCAGCTCACCTCTACAATAGTAATAGGCCGGCGAGTTCCGGTGGCTTTCGGTGCGCGCAATGATGGACAGTGCCAACCATTGTCCGGCAGCGTTTACCAACGATCGCCGGTAACCACCGGTGGCCAGCGGCGGCCGCCAGTGGACTTCCTAATTGCGAGCATATTACTCAAAAGTTTGCAAAGGTTGGTTGTTGAATATTACATGCACCTTCCTTCCTCGGATACAACTCCATTAGATAACGGAACACCTTTTCCTCCGACCTCATGGCTCCGAGGATTGGCGCCCTCAGATTTCAGCGCCGTTGGTCCTGTTTTCTGCCGGTTCGATGTGGGTTTCCCAAGATCAGGCAGTGGCGTCAGAGCGGCGCAAAAAGTGGCATACGGGATTGTTTACCATCTCCAGATTTGTTGAGAGCACTTCATCCGGGATTCCATCCAAGGGGTCTGCAGCCAATATGATTTTCTCTGCTGTGAGATCAACCAGGAGGGGTACGGGCAACAATGCTTGGCAGGGCCGAGATTCACTCTTCATAAAATTTCCGTTGATATTTGATGACTTCCCGCCCGAGACGCGATCTATCGAAGTCATCATCGACTCATTGATCAGGATTTCACGCAACTCATCTGGTGCAACCGCCGAAATGATCAGTCTCTGAGCGCAGTTCTCCATGTAGTCGTGTCCCGACAGAAAAAACTCCGAGGGTACTTGTCTTGGCCTAAATTCCGCGTCCCGCCATCCACCTTCCGTTATTTCCCTCTGGGGCGCTTCTTATCTTGCCTTGCCCTGTTCCTCATCTTTCGCGAGTCTGGCTCCCTATTTCTCGTGGCGGTCGCTCGCCAGATGTGTTGTCTTCTTCAGTGGTTCTTTCATTTTTGAACGACATTTTACCCCTCGGTTGTCCACCCAACCCTTGTCAAAAAAATATGCCGAAGGGGCGAAGGGCCGGGGTAGCTCACAGAGAACGAGGAGCTGGCTGAGTGCTAGTGCAGGGGCACAGAATATGGGACATAGACGAGTGGGGGATGATAAAACAATAGATTGATGTACTCGAGATGCAGAAGCCGTATATACACAAGACAACCCTCCGCTTCGCTCCAGTATCTCAGAGTGCAAGATGAAAGGAGCCGCCGATTTTGCAGTTAACACGGTTCGTGTGGTTGGCAGAAAAGACCATTTAAGGAAGGAAGGATATTTAAGAGACTTTCACCACATTATTTTGACGTGAAGAGATGAATGTATCCAGTTTAAATTGGCATAAGATATCAGGATGTGAGAGAATATAGAAGGCACTACAGGATCAAGAGTTAGAGAGCCCAAGTGTTGCAGTCGGAGATTTCAAATGGGAGTTGGCTGGCCAGTGCTGTTGGCAAGAAGCATGGATCTCAGCCTCAAAGAGTGCACAATCACGAGACATTTACAAACTTGTCAGTCATAGTTACGTACCTACCTTCGTTAGTTTGATGGCGATCTTCATCATTCTGTCAACATGTCAGCGGCAATCAGCTCAGTTGACAAGACGTGGGCTTGGTAGGCCCGCGGACACTCCCTTGGAGCTTCCTCCCCTTTTTCACTCAAAAATCCACTGATTTACCTTATGAAATTTGCGCTCAGAGCCTTGATTTACCTTATTTTCGGAGGGGGATATCCAAATAAGCGGTTTTTTTTCCGGCCGCAGGCGCATTTTCGCGTTCCAGAGGTGGATGTTGTAGACTGTTTAGTATTCTTTGATATATTGCAGGGCCTTAGGCTAAGTACCTTAGCGATGCCGAGGCCGATCCGGCCATCCACGGCCACGGTGCCTCACACTGTATTCAAAAAGTTTCTCGCACAGAGGGTGATTTACCTTATGCGCGGAGTGGCATCCGTCATTTTGCCGCTGATTTACCTTATTTTGAGGAGCGGGATAGAGGTCAAAATTGGGCCTTGATTTACCTTATCGCGGAGGAAGCTCCAAGGGAGTGTCTGCGGGCCTGGCTTGGTTAGTTGGTTAGCACTTAGGTGGTTAGCGGTTAGGTGGTTAGGTGGTTAGTGGTTAGAGGTTAGAGGTTAGAGGTCAGAGGCTAGCTGGTTAGTGGTTAGTGTTAGGGTAAGGTATCTATATTTAAAAAAAACTTGCCCGGCCTTATGGAAGGCTGCTGTATTGTGGAGGCATTCGATACTAGAGGGGTCGGTCAGACAGAACTAAGAGGAGCCAAGAATGACAGAACAATAGTCTGGTCATTCAAGAGCAGCCACTAGGAAAGGTACATGGTGGTCAAGACCAAGAAGAGAAGATGCTATCAGTAAAGTATGTAGTCACAATCAATGTGCAAACAGATACGTAACAGAAATAGAATGTAACATAAGATATAAATCAGAATGTAAGATAAGGACTCAACAACAGCAATGTAAAGGATAGGATGTCGAAGAGTGGTATAAGTAATCATTGAGGAGGGATGTGGTCGAGTCAATGATAAGGAAATCTGAAGGCCAAATGAGGATCAGTCAAAAGGCAATGAGATTGAGGCCAATGATGTTCAGTCAGTGGTAGTGGTGAAGATACAATGCAGGATTGCAAGGAGCAATGAGGACTGAGGTGTTGGTGTGCTAAACCAAGGCTGAAGGGGATCGGCAGGAGCAATACGATGAGGATGGCAGGAACAGTGATAGTACAGTGTGATAGCACAGAACAGTGGTGTCATGATGCAGACAGCAAAGGCTGAACCAATCCACGATGGGAGAGGTTGGATGGTGCAGAGGAATGTAGTAAGGCTGAAACAGCAGCCTTATACCTTAGGTTGAAGGAAAAAAGCTCGGCCATCCAGGACTGACAAAGATCACCATCAAACTGACAAAAATTACCATCAAACTGACGAAGGTAGGTACAGTAACCCTTCCCACCAATAAATGGCCTTTTGTAGCCGAACGGCTCGACAGAATCACTTATTTCTTATATCAGCAGATAGCCCTTGGCAAGATCTTTCAATTGGCATACTCATCTCGGCTAAAAAAAATCAATTTTTTTTTTGGCGGACTTTGTTTGTCCAGAACTGTACGTAACTATGACTGACGAGTTTGTATACTACCCTACAATCACCGGCCTTGAAGAAGAGCAAATGAGATGGATTGCACCCAATGATTCCAGCCACAGGAAAGGAACAATTGAGGGAGAATGATATTGACAGAAGCACAGAATAATTTTGAGACATGAGATCCACTCAGGTATAGAACCCGGGGTGTGGACACAACCTGCAATAAGGTGGATAGGAAGCAGGGGAGGGTGGAGACAATGCCTATGTCAAGCCAAAGCAGAAGCCTGAGATTAGACGAGGTAGAATCTAATGTACAGGGAGATTCTACTGAGCTTTTATACACTTTGAATAAATTCAATGTGATCGCAGTCTATCGCGATCAGTTCCTGTACTGCAGCATTAAGGAGTGTGGATGCTGATACTCCTGGGCTCCTCTGTGTTGGTTTCCATAGCGTCAGAGGGCTAGGGGGTTTGTCTGTATGGGTTTCCCTAGCCCTTAACATTGTCCTGTATATCCAGTGGTTGAAACCCCAATCAGTTTGCAACTGTACTTGTAACTCCTGGACACCTCTGTGTCGGTCACTATACTGTCGGAGAGCTAGGGGGTCCTATGAGAGGCTTTGCCTCGGTCTGTCTATAGCTGGAGTACTGATGACATGGACCGATGAGTGGAATGCAGCAGTACAAGCCACAACCACTAACCGAATCCACATCCTTGTTCCCCCTGGTTGCACAAGCTTAGACGTGCCAACGAGTATCATGCATTTTAGACTTCTTCACAAAACTGTGAAGGAATAGAAAAGGGACACAGATACATCAGTTTGACTGGTTGAAGCCCTTAATCAAGTGATCAGAACAAGAGCCCTTGACTAATGGTGTACAAGACTGTTGTGGTGGGATTAAGACCCTCTCTTGGCATAGCCAACTGAGTGTGTCAATCCAACACCAATCCCAAATATAAGCCTTCCAAGGCTGCTGATTGTTTAAGGTCCCTTTCGACCGTTCCAATAATCCCAAATAATAAGCCTTCCAAGGCTGCTGTAGTGGTGCCGTGTTCTCAATCCAAATCCCAAATCCCTTCACATCTTAATCACGATCCTAGTTTATGTGTTTTACTTCCACCAAAGGCAAGACATATTAATCACATTGTGCAAACGAAGCAAAGCTCTTAATAGAACCAGTCCAGGATCACAAGCACAGACTACCCTATGTGACACGAGCCCTAGATCCAAGTCTCTTAATTGAGATTGAGACCCAGTGCCTGCACCACCCCAACTGTAGCAGTTAACACAAGCCCTAGATCCAAGTCTCTTAATTGAGACCAGGACCCAGTGCCTGTGCCACCTCCACGGCAGTAGTTAACACAAGCCCTAGATCCAAGTCTCTTAATTGAGACCAGGACCTAGCATCTGTGCCACCCACCCAGCAGTTGTGTGTCCATGCTAGAACTGCCCTCCTTATATACTGTATATTTATGCTTACACTACTCTAATTACACTATGCGAATAAGCTAAAGATCTGCCATTTAACTCCTTGTTTCCAATCGGTTGTCTGACTCAACTGAACTTCCAAGCTGAATAGTATTGTCCTGCACTTCAGACCATTGGATTCGGAAGGCGCTGAGTCTCCCATTTCTGTAGACACCCAGAACTCCCTAATCCACCAAGTGGTTCCCAAGATATAACCTCATCAATTCCTGATCAAGCCAAGAAACCCAAATTGGGACAGTAACAGAGCTGAACCAGTTTAATGGTTAAAGTCCCTCAATTAATGCCTTCAGATTCAGGGAGAGTTGGGTATCAGCTTTCTGTAGATACTTTAATCTCCCTGAACCACCCAGTAGTTGTTGAGATATACACCGATGAAGCCTTGCCAAGTCAAGAACCCATATTGGGATAGCAACATTGATCAGTGATTAACATGTCTCCAGAATAGGCCAAATCAACCACAACAAGGTGTGTCAAACCCACAGTTCTATCTCTGCCAATAGACACTGGTTATTCAGAGTGGATATTTAAGTTCCCTGATATTTGTTGGCTCCACAGAGCCTTAACCAAGTGATTATAAGGACTCTATTATTAAACCCATTGAATCGAACCTTAATCAGTATGGGAGGTTCTGATTACTGTGCTCTCAGGCGGGCTGATTAAACCCTTATGCAGGATGTGCCTGATTAACCATTCGGGACTCATGTTAATCCTGGAGATGTACATCTAACTTGGTAATGCACAGGAATCCCATTATTGGCAAGATTCCAGGCAAGACCAGATAGCCTGCTTATCACCGTCTGTACAGGTTCCCTAGCCCTTAACATCTTCTGGTATCCAGTAGTTGAAACCCCAATTGGTTTGCAACCTGAAACCCTTGATTGGGTTTCAACCGTGAGAAGGTCATGTGTCTGTATTTGTACAGATGCATTGCACAAAACAAAAAAAAAGAGGAACCTGGGTGATTCATGACAGTTGATAATTAACATGCTTTGCCTCCACATTGCTCCATCATCTGTTCTCTGCCTTCTTTGACTCTGTTGCCAAGTTAGTTGGTGTACCTGCTCACCTTTGTAGTATCACTTTGCATCTGGATCTCTGTCTGGCCATCTGTCTGTCTTCTGGCCTTCCGTCCTTTTGGCCACTTGGCTCTGTCTTCCATTCTTCTGGCCTTCCGGCTCATCTCCAACACAGACATACTGTAGAATTTCATTCAATTCGGCACGGGTTGTGACCCGTGACCCAAAATACCGATTCGGCACTTCGGCAACCAACGAATTTTGGTGTGACACCTCCAAAAATTCAGCATTCAAGACGAAAAATTACGAAAAATCTGCCTTTTTTGCACCTCCAAGGGAGAATTGGCCCCAGTGTCACGCATTTTACATTCGGCACTGGGCACCGTGACTCGTGACTGAGACCAAAATTCATCGCGGCACAGCGGGTGCGTGACATGTGACCGCCGAATTGAATGAAATTCTACAGTAATAAAAACAGAAATTAGTAACATGGCCCGAGCCCCTCCTTCCTAAGGTATTTGAAAACACTAGTCCCTTGGCTGGCTGATATTATGTTGTTCTCCTATTTCCCATCATCCCTTATTCCACTCCCATTGCTCCTGACCTTTGGGTCATGTTCCCCTAGCCTCATAGACACCCATAGCAAGACCCTTCCCAGAAATGGTTCTTATTGCACCAGCTACACCACCTCGGAATAAGAACAATCCCATCAGATTGTCTTAGCCGACCTTCGCTTATTCCAGAACTTCATCAGAATACATATCCCTGGGCCACACACACCTATCACATGGAAGACCCACAATCAGAAATAAGCTTATTCCCGCATACCCTGCTACAAGTACTTCCAGTTTATTTCTTCATGCAGAAATAACACCAGAAATAGTCCCTTCAGAGGTTTGTGGGCTACACATTTCTATGGTTTTTGAGGTGAGCACCTGCCAGTCTGCAGGGTAGTCACCTACCCTTTGTCCCTGTTACTCTGTGATCTTGACCCAGCTAGCTATACTGAGACCATATACCAGCTCTCAGAAATAAGCCTTGACTGTAATCAGACTATTCCAAAACACACAAAAAGTGCGGTGTTTAGGTATAGTTCAATTCCAGACAGTTCACCACCTCACATTGACAGAGACTTACAGTAATAAATTGGTCAGTTTCGACTAAATTCCAGCTCAAAAGTGCCTAGGGGTTCAGTGATTGTATGACATGCCATACAGAGACTTCTGAGCCCTGTTCATCAATCATTCGCCGTGGTTGTCGTTGCAAGCCATATCCCCACCACATTTGATGCCTTAAGACATATTCAGCTTCACTCAAAAAGAGCCAGTTGTCTCTGAAGCCACTACCAAGTGGTACTGAGGGGTTCTTTGAATATAAACGACATGGTGTGGGTCTCATATTTGCATGGAATTGTTTACTTTTGGTTGCAAGCCGTGCCTCGTCCATTTTGATGGCATCATGCAGAATGGCTTGCATTAGCCACTTTCTTCACAACGACCAACATTATTCTGGTGGTTCCTACACCTAAAGAGACCCTGTTCTGTTAGAATACATTCATTTCAGCTGTTTACATGAAGAACTATGTCTTATTTATTGACTTGTCTGATTCTGCTCAATGCTCAAGTTCAACAGAAGTCAACCGGCGGCCATTGAGCACCACAATGGAGTATAAGACCTAGTTCTGTGGAAGAAAGCCGCAAAATCTAGTCTCATGTTCAGAAATCACCATGTGGTTGAGAAGTCAGGTGAGTTCAAACTTCGTTTCATGAATATTTCTGTTCAGTGGACACTTTTTGTGACATTCTGTATCCGGGTGAGTGCTAAGACATGTGATCTATCACTTAGACCCTGCAAGCCCACTGACTTGCATGCAGATTATCAATTAATCTCATAATGGCTGCGGCAGTGACGGCTATTCTCGACACCATTGCAAAGCCTCGAGAATTGGTGGCCTAGGGATATGTAGGAGACTTACTGTAGTATATCTCCCAAAAGAATAAGACACCGGGTGCCCATATGATGTGTAGGACACACAAGCCACTTTCATTTTTTGGCTGATGCTAAGCCAACAAAATGGCTTGCAAGCCATTTTGCCAGGTGTGGGTGGGTGATGCCGGTCAAATCCACGCACTCTGTGCGATGGCTCGAACTCTGTGTGCTAAGTGCTCCGCCACACAGAACTACTGCAATAACAACATCCACTCGCCACTCGTTGGGGACCACGATGTGCGTCTCGTTCCCACACCTCATTCGTTCATTATTTATGTTTCTCCTGCAATTTCTGATTTATTTCCGCCCCACACAGATCTACTACGTCCTCGCCGACGAAGACGATGCCTACCCCCCGGACATCACCTCCTACCCTCGCCTCAGAGGTGACCTGGCAGATGACGAACGACGATGTGTACAACAACTTTGCGAAGACGGGTGGGTGACCCTTCTTTCTTTCTATCACAGCATTCCCCGCCTTTCCCCACCTACAACCCTCTCCTACCTTTCCTTTCCTCGTTCGATGCTAGGTCATGATACTGACTTTGATTTTCCAGGTGACTGGATGCGCAGTGCGCTCCCTGCGCTTGAGAGTGTCATCGATGCAGGGATCCGCTCATCTACAACGGTGATGCGGTACGTCCTCTCCTCTTCTCCCCCCTTCTGGTTGAATGTGGTAGGTGCTTACTGGGCGATGTAGGACTTCATCGTGAACTATCAGGGTGTTGAGGATATGGTGCGTATTCCTCCCCTCTTCCCCTTCTCATTCCCCTTTCTCGTTCCAACTTCCTCTCCCCTTCCGCCCGCTGATCCTCTTGGTGTTGTAGTTGACCGTGATGAAGACTGCCTCGAGCGCCGAACTCAATAAGGCGGCGCTGCAGACGTACACCATCGCCAGCCACTCTGCAGTCCTCTTCAAGATCGCGGGGAACGTCTCGTACATGCGCATCGTGGAGGCGGGGCACGAGCATCAGCAAGTTGACAAGTCCTTTTCCTTCGGCTTTTCGGACCTTTCCGTTCTTTTACCTTTTTCCACGACTTTTTCGGAACCTTTTCGGATGACACAATCCCTTTTTCTACTTTTACGGCTTTTCATCTTTTCACAATGAAAATTGTTTCAACTGGAACCGAAGCGAGCACGATACACCTATGGAACATGAGCCTTGGCTTCTGGTCCGGTTGCGTGGCGGTTCAGGCATTAACTCAACCTTAGTTGGACAAATTCAAGGGGGTGCCGGGCCGTGAATACCGGAACATACCCTGGGTGGTTGGTTCGTCGGCCAGGTCAAAAAAATTATTTTCCAGTAGGAAAATTTTCGCAGGCAGAAACACGTTATATTTGCTTCTGGAGCATCTGAGATGATACCAACATGCTCTTCGAACATCTTTACTACAGTCTCCCTATATTCTCTGCATTTGGTCAATGCCTGGCCTATGAAGCGCAAATACTGTGACAATCATGTGCTAATTTCGATTAATGATTAATAGACATTGGATGCTGTGATACCACAATTGTGAAATCACTGAAATCACACAACATTCTCTGCACTCTGGATGCACAACATATTGTGGAACTGCACTTGTTTTGACCATGCAAACAGTATTCAGAACAGGAGAAATACCAATATTCTCTTGAATCATGTTCCCACATACTTCTGAGTTAACCTTCCAACCACTCGGCATTTTGGCATCGCTCAAACAGGGGATTTCGTGATCCCCAGAAAAATTGCATCATCCCACATTGGATTTCCGCCAGTTTTCTGAACTTTGCACCCTCCCTGTGTGCTGGGAAAATATTCCAAAATGCATGTGGAACTATAGATCATCTCACAAGTCCCTGGCCAATCACTTTTGCTCAATTATACTCATTGCCCGTCGTTTCCACCTTTCCGACAGCCACCACATGTTTCCTATAGCTACCAGGATCAGAAGCATAGCCCATTCTGTCCCAAACTAATGGCAAATTGTGCTCAACGCACCATCCATGCGGTATCAGTGTTTCTTATCATCTTCTCTATATATTCATCTTTTGTTCATAACACCTGTGAAAAGCACTTGATCAGTAGTTCCTTTTGTACCCTGTTTTCAGCCAACAGATGATACAAGAGTTTAGCTACAATCTGTGCAGCATTGAACTCACCTCCAAACAACCCGAATACACTGCCTATCTGCTGCTGCTTATTGGTTATCTCACCCTCCGGTCGCTATAGACCATTCACGACACAAATACTGATCTTGCCTGGTTATTCCTGAATTTTCTGCTTTCCTTAGGTTCCTGAACAAACCACTCGTTTCCAGTAAAACGAAGTGTGTCTAGTGGTTTTCTGCTGCCAATACGTCCTGCAGGAAATATTCTTCTGTTATCTGGAAGTACGGTCGAACCACGACTGTTTACCAAGATACACGAAATCCCTCACTCATTCACTTTCCGTGGCAAACGACACGCCTGATCGGAATTTGAAGTATATTTTTATACAACATCACAATGCTATCTGGCAGAAGGACGTACACGAGCCAGGAAAAGCCACCTGCCCCAAGTGCAGCTTGCGTCGTGGCTACGGGACATCCAGCATCATTAACCTTGTTAAAACTCACCTAGACAAGGTCGGATGCACAGAAGCCCATCCAAGAAGGACAAGCAGCCCCGAAAATGGCTCGCTGTCGGCATTCTTCAAGGCGTACCAAGCGGCGGCGCATCGGGAAGTAGAACACCATCAGACCAGCCTAATTTCTGTCCCCATGTCTCTTAAAAATACAGTTCCTGTTCAAGCTGCACCCAGAGAGAGACAGCTTTTGACTTTGTGTAGGTCTTTAGGGTGGGGTTATGTCCCTAGGCAACTAGCCTGTGTTGTTGGACTTGTAGAGCGCGGCATTGAAAATTGACAGCGTGGGCCATCATTTCCCGATATAGACATCACGTGATATGATGTGGTTGGTTGGTTCAGCCAAGTTTGAGAAAAAAACAAAAACCGGTGTATGTTCCTCCATTCACAGAAAAGTACCCCCTTGGACAAATTCACGCAGTGAACACCAACTCTCTGACAGCACTGAGACTTTTCAATGCCCACGCAAACAATGGCCCGTCTTGTAGCCTACTCAGCAGGACAGTTAACTGCCGCCACAACTGGTTCGGAACAAGGTGAAGGTGAGCGAGTTGAGGGAGAAGTGCTAAGTCATTCAAGCTCCGATCATCACGTGCTGATATGGCGTGATTCTGCGTAACATTGTCACGTCGCCACGTCGCTCCTTGACTTCTCCTTCTTCTGTCCCCCCGAGTCTCTTGCTCCGTCTGCCTTCAAGAACTCGCAAACAATCCTCGCTTGTGTCCCTCAAACCCTTCCCTCAAACCTTTCCCTCAACATTTCGTCCCCTCTGGATACCAAGAGAACCACTGTGCCGGATGGGATACATCAAGACCTGCGAGTTTTTGTGTTCTCTCTGTGCTCTCTCGCTCTGGCTCTAGGATCAATGTACACCTCCGCTTGCCCGTCGCTCGCACCTGCACCCGCGTGCCCAGGAAGACCTCCTGCCCCTGTTCCCCGTCGCGTCTGCCGCACAGGCGAGGATACGGTATGCCATGTCCTTTCTTCTATTCTTCCAGCTCTTGCCCCACCTTTCCCTCCCTGTCCTCCTTCCTCCTTTGCCTCCTTCCCTCTCCTCCCTGCCTCGATCTCATCCATTGAGCCCCGCTGACGTCGTTTTGGCAGGCATGGCCAGCTCCACGCGCACAGTATCGCCTCCCTGTGTCCTGTCCAGCGTATGAGGCGCTCCTCACCCAGGGGGAAGGGAAGGGGGGATGCGCACATGCCGGAATACACTGAGTATGGTATGTATGTCTGTTCTTCCGTCCCGCCCGTGGGTTTCCCTTCCCGTTCCCTCTCTTCGCTCCTCCCTTCCTCCTTCCACTTCACCAGGCTGATGCTACCGTCGTTTTGATAGGCTCTACCCGGTGTACCATCGGCGCTATCCCCGCGCTGCCCAGGCCCGTGATCGCACGAGACGGTGGCGGGGTCTGCCGCGCGAATATTGGTATGTATGGTACGTCTGTCCTTCCGAGACGCCGCAGCGGTACACTTACTTGCTCCGCTAGTAGCCCTGCAGTAGTACTAGTAGCCCTGTAGTAGTCGTCGTGAATAAAATATGATTTTCTACCGTCTAGGTTACCTATAAGTTGCTTTTTGGGCGTCTTTTTGTGGTCCTTATTCAGCTTTTGAGAGAGCTTTTCGAGTCTTTTGTCCCTTGAAAGAGGTAAGGGGCCTAGCTTTTAAAAGGTGAAAGTCCTTTTCACTTTTCGCGCCTTTTTGTCCTTATAAAAGGACTAAAAGTCCCGAAAAGGTAATCTGTCATTTTGCTGATGAGGTCCTCGTATGGGTGTCCTCTTTGGACAAAATTATTGTTGTTTACGGCAATCTTCTGTCATGTTTTCGCACCGGAACAATCTTGTTCTTGTCAATGATCACGATGATCATTGCTGCAAACATGGCTCTCTCTCGCATGAAAACCACGCAGGTGGGGCTCAAGATCAAGCGTCTTTTAATTAACAAGATTCTCAGAATTGCTTGCAAAAACAACATTCTCCAACATCTGGAGTGTCGTCATTCTTGATTATGTTTCCGCCACTCTTGATCTTGTGTTCTTGATTCTTGATCTTGTCTCCTCGATTCATGATCTTGTTTCTAGCATTCTTGTTTTTGTTTCTGACCTTCAAGTATTTTGCTTCTTCAGGAATGTTTATGTCACATCGGCTTTGGCTACGTGGCTTTGGCTACGTGTATCGTCTCTGGATTATGCGTTTTTTGCGCTCGACATTCAAGACCTTCTGCAATGTCAAATTATTGGTTGGCAACCAGGATCTTTGTTTTTGCACTGTGAAACACTTAGTTTTGCCAATTTCATTGCTTGCGCCAGTTATTCAATCATTGACCAATCCAAAGTGTGTCAGTCCCCCTTTCAAATCGCCTCTGTCGTCTTTTCTCTTCTTCCCTCCATCATGAACGCGTCCCGTGGCTGGTGCTCTCTATGCCCGGCAAGGGAATGTGTTGCTTATGAGGTATGAGACTCCCTCTTCCCTTGTTCTCCCGATCCTTACACTGTGCAACTCTTCTCCCTGTGTCTAGTCGGTCATTGACAACACCAAGGCAGAGTGCCTTTGCGGCCATGCTGCAGTTGCGCACGCCAGAGCCGTGTCAAATCGCCGGCGCGAGCGTGGACTTGTCCTGAGACCGGGTGTGCAGCATTCCAAGCGGTATGTCTTGGTTCCCGCATCCCTCCCCCTTTTTTTCTGACCTTGCCCCTCCAAGCGCACCTTCAAGAGGTAGATTGGGCGTGCACACTCTGTGAGCGCCCCGGCTGTGGCCAGCCTTTTATCAGACACCATCGTCTGGCCTCTTCAGCCCCTGACAATCCCCTTCCATTGGCACCTGCACCTGTGCTGGTGTCCGTGCCATCTGGGTGTGTTCTGCATGTTTCCCTTTTGTAACCTCTTCTCATTATAGCCCTTCTCTTTAGAATGGCAATGGTTCCATCGCGATCGCCCTCCGCACAGCAGGTCTGGGGAGCTTCCGCCCCGGCCGCCTCGTCGACTGACCAGCGATGAAGGGACCATGCGGCTCACTCCACAATGTGGGGGACCGCCACTGGCTCATCCTTTCCTCGCGGTCAGCACCGGCCACATAAAAATCCGAAGCGCGTACTGGCCACATCCGCACCTGCGGCCTCGCCTTCTGATACTTTTCATTTTGCTATCTATCCCCTTCCGGTACGTGGAAATGCTTTCTATGGTCCACAAACTCACACCTCAAGTCACAGATGTTGAATTCTATACATCGCTCGCTGGTATATTCCGAGCTGTATCCCACTGAGTGTCGTGTGTTCGATGCCTCAAATTTCTACATGAAGGCGGCGGAGTACCACCTTACATTTTCATTTAATGTTCCTGCACGTTCGGACAATGCACAAGCTGAGCCCTCATTCTATGCTGAGCTGGATACTGAGATTCACAACCATGCTCAAAGGAACGGGCTTATGTTTTCTCCGCATGATCCGACTCCCAATGCATCTGCTTCTGGGACCCCTGCCTGGCACGCAACGAGGTTCATTGACTTGGACTGGGCCCTTGTCTCTCTTGGGAACAAGCCCCGAGCCACACTTGCAGATAGGGGTCGCTTGATCTACCATTCCGATCTCCCCTACCACGCCTTCACCACTGCGACTTTCAAAAAGCTTCCAGGATTCACCAATCCCCTCCAAGCGGGAAGCTATCACTTGATCGGTACGTCTCCTGTCACTGTTTGCCAGAAATTGAAGTCTGACTCCCCAAGCACCAAGGCATGGTCCGCTGCAGGGAAAACCGAAAGGGATGACTGCAGTTCATCGCTGCTTTCCACTTCGCTTTCTCCAGCTAGTCACACCACATTCAGACAACACTGAGTGTTATCCTCAATGCCAAGCACGGGAGGAGCTTCAGCATGCTCCTGCTTATCACCCTAGCGGTGATTGGGAAGCACCAAACCTGCGACGTGCTGCCGCTGCCGATGTGAGTTGACGTTATCGGTACCTCGCCATTTTTTGAACAGTCCTGACTGACTTTGAATCCTTTCCCAAGTCGGATGAGGAGGCAGAAGACTTGAGAGAGGCCATGGCGCGTTCCATAGCTGCCGTGCCGTCTGTACCCCCCTCTTCTTTGAATTCTATGGCCGGTCCTTCTCAGTTCCGCAGCAGACCGCTGGTGTGTTCTTTTTTAACGCCTCCCTACTGCTCTCTAATCTATTCGAAATCAGCCGCAGCCTCCAACTGTCTGACCGCGTTCAGCTTCAGCGACAGGGAGTCCGGTCTGTCCTCCTTCCTTCCTCATGTCCTTCTCATTAAATGGCTCTTCTTTGTAGCCACCACCAGCGATTCGACGTCGAATGAATTCACCGCCTACAATTGACCTGACCCGAGTGGTATGCCGCCTGTTTCAGACGCGCGATCATGTTTCTCACCATGAGCCGCACTTTCTGTAGGAAGACGACCCAGAGATCAGCCACCGCACCTTCCGCAGTCCCGCGTTATGGGCACGCTCCATTCAGTCCCAGCTGAATCCTACGATCTCGCGGGTTTGAGCACCCACTACAGAGCTGGCAGTCAACGCTCTTCTTACCCACTTTGGCTCTTTTTTCGGTGGAGATCCATACCGGCCTCCGGATACAGGAGATCCGGTTGTGATCGAGCCTTCAGGGCAGTATGAACTTTTCAGTATGACTAGGCATTGGGTGGTGTACGTCATTTATTTGGATCAGCATCCTGAATGCTCACCACCCTTTAAGTGGAGGATCCATGGGCCTGGGCGTCTTCAAGAACACGATGACTGAGCTCATGAATTTGATTTTCAGCGACAACAGTGCTTGGACCCGTGTCGACGGTGGGCATGTTGTCGATATTCCACCGGTCGGAATCACACAGGACCCATTGCGACTCCGTCTTCTCAAGACTTACGGCTATGCGTGCAAGCTCTATATTGCTCTCCAACATTCACTGCCTATTCCATTGTCTCCCGTCTTTTCCTATGCTTTGTTAAAAACAGATGGTGATGCGTCGATTTTAGAAGACATGCTTTTTATCCGCCAAGTCGCTCCTGGGGCAGCTACCCTCCTTGACCTCTGGCCTTCGAGTCCCCAAGGATTCATAGACCTCAAAGACGACCAGACGCTCAAAGCCATGACCGTCGAATATTTTAATAAAACCGTCAGGCTCCATTTTTCTTCTTGAATACCCCCACAATACTGATGCCACCGGGCCTTCTTTCTTAGCCAGAGATCCTGGGATCCTACTCGACGCAAGTCTTGCAGGAGTACCATGGAATCTTCTACCGTCGTCTTTTATTCGGGTCGCCTGTCCCATTCAAAGATTCGCCTGACATCCAAGCGTTCCTCGCCGGTTTCAATGGCCGACTCTGCCAGTCCTCCACATCAACCTTTGCCCAGGTACTATGATGCCCTGCCGACGAATGCCTCTGAATCATATCATGCAGACTTTCGGTCACTCGCTTTCAAAGCTGATGCTGGCCATGTCGGCTGGTCGCCTCAAATCGCCCGACGATCTCATTGAGCGCTTGCAATGGGTATCCACTGGCATGGCATACTTTGCGGACGCTGAAGAAAAGTATAAAGTGGCTATGCTTCGCTACCTCCGTGGCAAAGGCATTGTTCGCCACAGGCTCCCTCCGGAGGAAGCCCTGACAGATACAGAGAAGAGCATTGATGCCGGTGATCCATGTGCTAGGGCCCTTATGTTTCTACTCACAGTGATCGGATCGCTTCGCCTCCCAAAGGACAATGGCTTCATTGATGTCAGTGTTTCGTCTCTTCTATCTTCTATCAGAGCTTCCTAACGCGCTTGCTAGATTAATTTTGTGGAAAAGTTTGACACGTCAGAGAATCCTTCCCCTGATCTCGGTGATCCTGAACAGAATCCCGACCACTGGGCAGATGTACGTGTGCTCTACTGTGTGCTCTACTACCACATCTCAATCCAGAGCTCATGAGATTTCGATCCCAGCGTATCTGCCCCGTGAAGCCTCACACTTGCTTTGACGGCGTCGACTGCCCCCTCCTCGGTGTTACGGCCCTGCTTCAGCAGCCCCAGCCAGAGGACGACAATACCTGCACCGATTTTGACTTGTATCAGTATATCATGTTTCGACCCATCACCGGCTTCGCTGAGTTTGGGGGCTTAAGCTGGTTCGCCCTTTCTCAAATCCATCTCTCTGTTCTCTTCGTCTCACCGACTTCTTGACCAGATTCGGCAGTAGTTCATCATCCTGCATCCCTGATCCCCTACTCGATCCTTACTCCTAGTCAGTTGTTACTGTCTCTACTTGTCCTCCCTGTCTCCCATCGGTGCTCTCAAAGCTTGAATATATCATGCCCAAGTTGTCGCCACTCAGTCTTATCTTAATAAGGAAACTGAATTACCATTTCCGGAATTGCGGACTTCCAGTTTTTGAACCTGAGGGAACTTGCACTGTTAAATTTTTAATCTGACTGCAAAACTGAACACTTTGGCTTCCGAGAACAAGGTGCCATGCAATTGGGAAACATTGGGGATTTCGCCGCGAAGCAATTTCCCAAATAGGCAAGTCAGCGGAAGCACATGGTTTGGTGCGTAAGTTCTCTGGGCTGTTAAATGAACAGAAACTGAAGAAGGGGAATCGTTTCTAGGAGGTCAATGAACATTTTGGCCTGATAGAACAAGGTGCCATGACTGACCAGAATATTTGGGAGTAGCGGCACCATGTCACACAAGTGACAGTCACACTGCCAGCACATTCTCTTTCCGCCATGCCTGAGTATGTGGAATCAATTATCTCGGGCACCTTGGTCAAAATCTTTGTAGGGGAACAGCCAGCAGGCTCCCTCCTTGTCAAGAACATCTGGGCTGATACCACTGAGGCCAAATCCAGCACTCATCCATCTGGATCCCTGGCCAATCTGCGCCATGTTTACCCTCTGGATTCAGCTTGCACGGCGCTTCGGGGTTCCTCTGACTCTCAGACACCTCTCTACCCACCTCGCTATGCGACCATGGCCCCGGAACTCACGAAACCCATCGTCGAGCATGGATTGGTTTTAACAGCGGTGGAAACACACCCACACAATGTTTTGCTCATGTTTTTGGACAAAGAGCAGAAGGAGTATTGGTGTCAGGTACGGGCCAGTATTTGACGCGCTTTTGACGCGTCCAATGTGTTACTTGACGCGCTTTTGATCATGCTGACATGGTTTCGCCAGGTTCAGTTACTGAAACATACCGTCTCACAGATCTACGACAAGGCGGACTGGAAGGACGCTATTTGTGTCGTCAATGCCAAGACCGCGGTGCTAAAGTAGGTATGGCATTGGAGTTCGACGAGTACGTGCTTGCTTTTATGACGTTTGATCTTCTCATCCAGGTATGTGTATTTCTCTTATCCTTGTTTCTCCAATAATGTGCTCTCTGTAGTTCTACTGGGCAGATGACCGTGCGTCCTTGGCTATCCAGCCCGACGTCTACCTTGAGTTTCCTTGTTTTCTGGATGAGTTGGTGGATTGGATGAAGCACCGACACGGTATGAAGACCGATCGCTCCTGCAACGCAATGACCCTCATCCGTACATCGACCGAAATCTTCTGTGGTGCGGGTGTATACACTATTGCAGAAGTTTGGCATATGGCTGGTATTTCTCTTATGTGTGACCCATTTGTTGCTCCACGTGCTGACTACTTGCAAGGTCTCGCCCCCAACCTTACAGAAGCCGAGGTTTTGACTCGCCGTCTAGGACTGCCCGCTTGTGCGCTGCATATTTTCACTTCGCCCAGCAGGTTCACACAAAAATCTGGTGTTTTTTATTTCGACCGAAGTTCGCTCTGAAACACATTTTAATATCATTTTGCAGGCCTCTCGTGAAGTGTTTCCTGGTAAACTACGTCATCTGTGTAGGCAACGACGACTGTCTACTATACAGCGACCGTCTGCATCTGTATGCGAAAGATCGCTGCTACGTGAGCTCGCGATTCAAAGAACTCCTAACGGCTTCAAAGGTATGTATTCTCGGCCCCGATCAATGTCACCTCTCACTCTTCACAGACTTTCTTCGACTCTCAGCCCAGTACCCCCCTTTGGGTGAGGGAGCTCAGCACAGCGGGCCCGTTCGACATGTTTGAGCCCGAGCTCGTCCGCTATGCCTTGGAGAGTGAGTCGATGAACCTCGGCCATTTGATTTTCGGGGGCGATCTGTGGGCCACCTTGCATGCGAGTGCTCAGCTACCACCCGCTTGCCTGTCCAGCAATAACAGTCTTACTGATTTTTTTACTACGGCCAGTATGCATCTCCGTTCGCTTTTTTTGCTGCCGCTGACTCTCTCTGCAAGTCCCCTTGAACATGAGCGTCTCTTGGCTGGATAAAACCGCTTACACGTACCTTTTTCAACGGCAACAGCCGCAACAGTCGTGCGCTTCGTGCCGCCCACCTGCCGACCTCGCTGTACCGCGTCGCAAACACAGATGTGTGGTCGGTCATCCCAGCCTTTCCCGACAGCTCCGCTCCAATCCCGCGTCATAAACCTTCCCAGCTCGTCAACAAGAAGGCCAGTAAACCGTTGCCGCCCCTTGTTCTCAAGGCCACTCCAATCAATCTGTTGCCGTTTGCGACGCGTGGTCATGCGTTGCTTTCCTACGTGATCCAGTACACCAGGACTGGACTGTTGGTCCCCTCGACTACTGTGGGATTGCGCGTCGAATCAAAGGGAGGGGACAGGACATGTGAGTTGCTCGCACACTCGTTTCATCTTTA
>JARKIC010002341.1:0-65910 GCA_029378375.1 Mycena olivaceomarginata | reverse complement strand
TTAATAACGAGGGTATTCGGTGAAGATGCTGGTATAAGGAGTGAAAACGCAGGCAGCTTTATACAAATCGCGGATGCGGTCCATTCGGATATCGTTTGCGCCCTAAGTAATGATGTAACTGGAGACAGTTACAATTTATGAAAAGGGGAGATGGGACTTAGATGATGACAAAATTTCAAAATTTTGGACTCTGACGATGACTACTCGAATCGTTAGCCGAAATAGGCGACGTGAGGCGGTGAAACGGTGCACTTCTTATATGACTAGGAATAGCTAATTGATAGGTATTGCGAACAAACACCCAAAACAACCAACCACAACCAATCTACCTCCAAAGATCTAAGTGCTTCTCTTTGTGAGTTCGGGTCCGGGCCGTAGTATGCGACCAGCAGGTTTGAACAAACACAAGTTTGATTTATAGGCTTCCAACAACACACTCTACGACGTACTAGCAATATGCAACCGCCAACAACAACACTGCTAGGAACCTAGGGATGGTCCGGGGGTGTGTTTATATGGGGTGGATACAAGATGGCTGGACCGCTAGGTCGAGAACACCAGGGCAGAGTATGTAGGTTTGTGAAAATCCTCGCTAAGGGCAATCCCAAAGACTACTGAGGCTAACAACAAATGGACTTCAATCCTCAAACGGCAAGACTCTCCTTGACCGCCGACCTATTCCTTAACCAAGAATAGGAACCTTTCCGCTTTTATCGGCACTAGCTCACTACAAGTGTCCAGCTAGCGACCCAACACACTACGACAGAGCTTCCGTCTATATCAGGGGTGAAGGCGAAGTAACTGACAAGTTATAGCCAAACTAGAGGTGGGGGCACCTAGTCCGTCTTCTTCTTAGTGGGCTCAAGTCAACACACAATCCACCTAGCAAGTGATCCAACACACTACGACAGAGCTTCCGTCGTGTCAGGGTGAAGGCAAAGTCACTAGCGCAAACTGCAGTTGGGTCTCGAAGAGAACACCCTTGTTTTATATGTGGAGGTCTAGGACCAACAACACGAAATCCTCAACTTAGTCACTCGATGTTTCCAGAGTCCACAGTTTACTGATTCCAATATAAAGACTACTACAAGTGAAGTTCGGTATCAACCTCCACTAGCAGCCTGAGTCCACTAGCACCAGCTTCGTCCAAAGTCTGGGGCGTAATGTTCTTAGACCCTAGTCTGTCCTGCGCTCCCTTTTATACTACTAGGTGTGAGTTACATGTGAAAGCGAGCTGAATAATACAATAAGCAATATTAGATGATAAGAAATACTGGTCAGCCAATGAGACGACTGCCGTTTGGTTTTGGGACTGGTTTGGTATATGCCAGGTCAGCCTCGCTGACCGGCTAGTGTTCAACCATGGGTATATCAATGGATCCTCAGCCCTCCTGTCTATGCCGAGTACCCCTTCCGGACCAACCGGCGATGTAGCCGGTGATCTAGGTCATCTCTACTCTGTCAGAGCGTCGATCTATTACATCTAGGCGACGCAGTGTTGCGACCGACATCAAATGGTCATAGCTCATTGGTCAGAACGTCGATCCACCCTCCGAACATCGGTACAGGCTGTACGATCGTCCCTAGCTCCGTTCCAATAGCCGACTGGCTATTCCCCTTCGCCCTAGCTGCCCAGGACGCCTCCCTCATCGGCGACGTACCACGTCGCCCCCTTGAGTCTCTCGCCGGCTGTTCGAGCGCCGACTCCTGCACCGGCCCTTCCCTTTCCCTCTCCCTCTCCCTCTCCCTCCCTCCTCTTCAGCTCGTCCTCCACGGCCGACTCGTGGCTGGCCTCGTCCTATGCTCGCGCGTTCTCGCCAAATCCCATCCCTCATCCCTGGCTCGGCCCACCCCTCTCCCTCCCCGCACCAGCAGCCATTCCATTTCCACTCACTCTATCCCCAACCGCTCCCTCCCTCCCTTCCCCACTACGCTCGCGCCCGCAGTCATCACACTTTGCTCGGTGCCCATAGTTGCATCAGTATCTTTGCATTGATCTCAGCTTCCTCAAGTCGTAGTCGCGGCAGACTTACCTTACTAAAATCACCTGGGTAGGGTCGTGCTCCGGCCCTCCCTCTCTTCCCGCTCGTCCTCCCCACCCCCACTGCTGCAAACGAGCTGTTTGATCGATTGATCAACACGCCCGTACGGGACGCCCGCCCTCGCACGCGCGGCGTGTCATCCCATCTTGCTACATCGCATCCTCCTCTTTATCGTCCGTCACGCCCTTCCCCATCCCCACTCCCTTGTCTGGCGCGCACCTCGCACCGCAGGCATTCCATTCTCAATCGTTCCCTCCCTCTCCACCTCACCTACGTCAGTACATGGTAATGCACGGTACGATAATCTGTAAAGCAGTCAGTAGTACTATACTGTAGTCGTCGATGTTTCTTTCTCCCTGCTACTTCCCTCCCCCCATTGCCTCTCAGTCTTTTGTGCCCGTGCAAATGTTTCCATTTTCAATGATTGCGACCTCAACCACAACACTTCAAACCATCAAACCTCCGAGCCGCACATTTCTATATCAAGTCGCAAACCTGTGCAGGTCCAAGTCCCGAAGACAAACACCAACTCGCAAGTCCGGGTGCCCTCGCTGTATCCCCTCAAGCACTGCTCTTTCTTGTCCGCTCCTCCACGTACGGCGTCGCGACCCTATTTCGAAATTTAATCTCTGATCAAGACCTTGTTACGCCCGGATCTCTAGCCACGGTGAGCCAGCCGGTTGAGACATCTATTACAATTGCCGATATTTCAGGCAAGATGACACCTGTCCCCTCTGGCACGGACTCGGCTTGTATGTGGAGACTACGTGGGAGCCGGGTGCCTCCCAGCGACGCTGTACGTACGTTCTTTTCAAAAGTTTCTATTCTTATTCTGATGGGCGCTCGATAACACAATGTTTCAATGAGTGCTTTTGGCAGCCTCCTTCCTTTACGTGCTAATAATACCGGGATTGTTGTTAAAACATCTGAATACATGTATTATCGCTTTTCTGCTGTCTGATTACATTTAGTGATTATGGTGAGTGGCTTGGATTTGTGACCAGAAAGACGTTCTGGCGTGTCTGGCGCCACTGAAAGAATTGTATCGCAGTGCAGGTCGTTATGCTCCCAGATAACCTTATCGGTAGGTAGGTAGGTAGGTAGTAGAATTACACTGCACAGTCCCCTCAGGAACGCCGGTCGGAGTATGATTGGTCTGGTAGGCGGCGTGGCGCCATACCAACACTAGGAACAGCGAAGTTGGTCAAATTCAGGGACTTCAGCCCAAACACCATGAAATGTCGCATAAACCACATGAAATGAGGGTGTCGTATTCTTTCAAGTACTTCCCGAATATGACCTTGGTGAAATTCACCCAGGCTAAGAATGTATTTCATGGGATTTATGTGACATTTCATTGTGAAGGCTGCATGAATTCCATCCAGTTGGAGGTCCATGAAATTGATAGACTTTGCTGTTCCAAGTGCAACCGAAAACATTTTGCTGATGCTAGGCTAACATCCTCCCCGTAGTTCCAACTCCGCGGGGAGTTACTAAACAAAACGGTGATCTGACCCATGGAACGGCTAACGACGGGATCCACACGGAGTCTCCGACGTATTGTCAGGCTGGGGCCCGGCGGCCCAGCCCGGCGTCTTGTTTCTTCACCCGCGAATCATAAGCAATTGGACCCATCGCCGAGTCTGATTCCCACACGGGGTTGGATATACGCGACGGCATCGCAGACTTCAGGCACACAGGACAGAATGGCACCTCTACGAGTCGGTTCTCTAACGGGATTGTAACTCACCTGGTCCCTGACCATGGATGATTTCGAAACGGCGGGATTTTTGACCACTTTATTCATAACACTACATGCAACGTTCTGTCCCCCCGTCGACCAGCGTCGACCCTGGACAACTTCGGCGTTGCGCGGTAAATGCGCGGGACCGATGTGATACCCCGAAGTTTGTCCGTGACTAATTGGAGGACCAGACCACACCGTGACGGAATGCAACCTCGCCGTGCGGAAAAAATTGCTACGAATGAACTGGGCCATGACGGCAGAGCCGCTCAACGACTCTCAATAACCGTATTCTCCATATGCATAGGCCGATTTATCAACGATTTATACAGTATATAAGGCAGCGAAGGTGTGCCTCTTCTCTCCAAGCAGCTCCCTCCAAGCGTCTTACCAAACAGTTTCACTTCGTGTTCGAATTCCCGACAATATGTTCTCCAGAAAATTCCTTCTCAGCACCGTCACCGTCGCCCTGCTTGCAGGCAGCGCTACCGCGTTCACCGGCACTGGTACGCACATCATCCTCGCTGCTGAACGCTGGCGTGCTAATGTCTATGCCACTTGACCTCCAGCCCAGCTCGGGTTGGACACTGGCGTGACCAGCTGCAACTGCCCTGCCTTCAACGGGCCCTTCGCCATTGCTGTCCCCAGAGACCTGGTCACCACCCAGACGTGCTGCAACTACCAAGTGAACCTCTCCGGTAAGCCGATTACTGCACCCTTTCCTACAGCCTGCTAAATACGTTGAAACTTCCCTAGTCAATGGCCAGACCACGACCGCGGTGTTCAGCGGCTACTACGACGCTGGGGCGGGAACGCAGAATATCGCACTGAGCGCGTCGGCGTTCGCGGCGTTGGACAGCAATGCGGATGACACGTCGATCGCGGGGGTCACTTGGAGCTTCTTTGAGAGCCCGGGACGCAAATGATGCTTGACATGTAATTTGGACAGTCCGTAGCTTCCCCGGATATGAAGTATCCCCAATACATCGTTGATTCCAATAATGGGCCGCAATTGAGCCCCCTTCTGTGCTGAGAACAATTGGAGGTGGATAATATATGCGGTGAAGACTTCGCTATCTGAACTCGTACCTCAGGATATTGCAGAATCGCAAGGAGTCCAAGCCTCGCGATCTGAGAGAGGCTCGGATTGGAGAAAACAAGCTGCTTCAGACAGATAGATTTCCGGCCTGAATTGAACAGAAAATTAGTGTTGAACTCGAGTTGAACTGTGAGATGGTTCTGAATTCAAATCACTGCGAGTATATGGGGGTTCTCACGTCTCCAAATAGGATACGATGGACCGTTCCCCGATTTCTGCCACTGGTTCAATACTTTGACGCTGGTTGATGGAACTGGGTACATGTGGCGACGTCGTGATGGGTATGATTGTAGCTAGATCAACTCCTTCCTTCAAGTTGTTCCCGCCCACACCAGCCATGAAACAGACAATGTGCCGGATGGAGCCCAAATCCAGATAATCCACGAGTGTGATATCTCCCTTTCACTTTTTGAATCGAGGCTCCCCTGCTTCTTGTTGGTTTCTTGGAATCGAGAGTTCGGAACGGTATCAATTCGATTCCGCTTGATGATTTGGGTTGGGCACCACGCTCGAATGCATTCAGTGAGGAATATATATATTTTCTTCTCCAGGTGGGCTTTCACGGACAATCTTCTTCCTCATGTTCGACAGCAAGAACAACTGTGTCACGTGCCAGGTCGGGACGCACCCAAACTCCGAAACGACCCGCTTGGGACTTGACCACCAACACCAAAGATGGCGCGGCACACACCAACCAAATAGGCCCAATTCACAGTTGTACATTGCGTCCAGGTGTACTCGTCGATAAAAGATAACACCCGCGATGTCAAGCGATTCTCTCCACGGCCATCTCCGTGGGCTCCCCGAAGTCCTCCGGTGCGCCGGGAGTAGATATGGGTGATGTCATGGCTTCCATCGCGGCCCCGCCGGGATCTGTGTCTTTCCCGCGCTGCGCAGTCCTCCAACAGACGAGCAAAGACAAGCGGTACCTCGAGATCTGGGTCGGGGACGGGCTTGAGGTCTCTAAGGATGTCACCAAGGCACACAAACTATCCCGACGATACGATTCCGATTTCTCCCAAAGAATCAAAGCCAACTGATGTTACGCAAAGTTCTTCTCGTCCCCGTCATTCTCGCCATTGGAAGTGGCTTTCATCTCGTCCAGTCTGAGGTCACCTCGAGTTTTCACTGGTGCGCTCAGAATCGATGTGGTCGCTGCATGAATCGGCCTGTCCACCAGAATTCTCTAGTTGCTTGGCCCACACTCGCACCAAGGTCTCTAGCATTCATCTAATATCCACTCGATGTTTTGTGTATGAAAGTGCTGCATGCCTCTGACCTGTCAGACGATCCTTACCTTTGTGCAATCTGTCTTGCAGCTGGAACCTGGACCTACACCAGAACGGTGCAAGCCTTCGTGACTGGGAGTTTCATTAAGAGATTGCTCAATTCAACCACAACCCAAGCACCTTTCCGCAAGAGTACTAGACAACAAGAGCCACAGTCAAAACACCTTGTTCCCCGATCACACAAATTTCAAACATGCTTCTGCTGGTCGCAATTAAGCAACTGAGCTCTGGTTGAAACAACTCTGATGCTTTCCCCAAAAATAGTGTTCCCTGGTCTTCCTGAATCCCATGCAGGTGGATGTTCAAGAAAAGCCAAGGAAAAAACATGGTGATTCAATCAGAACAAACTTACGATCCTATTACCCAGCACTGGAACTGACGTTGGACAATGTCGGGACCTGAACTCTCCGCAAAGGCAAATTGATCTGGACTGATATGTAGAGAGTTCTATGTAACTTCGACGTCGCCGTGTTGACAGGCAGATCCTGAGCCCATTTGAACGCGGGGAGACCACCTCCGAATCACCAGCACACTTGCTTTAGACGTGTTCGAAAACCACATTCGATTCGCTTGTCTAGTTCATTCTTGTCAATGGAATTTGCGAATGATCAGGAGTTACACCTTTTAGTCCTCATAGACCAGGAACTGCGGTGGTGCCTTTATCCCTGATGCAGCCGAGTACTGTCGCGAAATACTACAGCAACAAAGGCAGAAATCGGAAAGAAAAAACAAAAGAAAGCCAAGTGGGCGAGAAACAGTCTTGGATTGTCCTGTGAGAGGATTAATGAGATCGTGACTGACGAGTGAGGGTGTTGGTAGGGAGGAGCAATGCATGTTTAAGGCCGCTCGCAAACTTTGAGCTTACTTTTTACATGAACGGTTCTGGATCCCAGCATGCCATAGTATTCGGCTGCTTGTGTTTGTGTGGGATGAAGGAATCAATGCAGGGCTTGTCGTTAATATCTTTATCGCAGTTGGAATGAGTCAATTTCATCATTTGCGCGGTCGGGCCCCAGCGCCACCTGCCTTGCGGCAGCGGTGCTTACTTTGGGCCCCAGGCCATATATATAGGCTAAGCACTAACCCAAAGATTAACGGTGACCTAGCAGCCTCTCTGGAATTTCGATCGCACTGGCCCGGTCTGCTGAAGTCGTGAAAAAGTCACCGAATCCTACCTGGAAGTTGTCGCGGATATCTGGGGCTTCTTGCGGATGGCCTCGACCTCATTGAACGAGTCCTCACTGGATGAATCATCAGGCTTGCTGCGGGCAGTGTGAACGCCACGCAAAAGCGGGCCAGAACATGACGTACAGTGCGTTCGACGTTGAGGCTTGCGGCAGAGGTCTAAGGGTGAAAGGTCTGCTGAAGTTGCGAAACCGCGTCTCATAGACAGTCGTAAAATCCTACATGGAAGATGTCCCAGACGTCTGGTGTTCTTGCGGATGGGTTCGTCCTCATCCGACGAGTCCTCACTGGATGAACCAGCTACTGCGGGCAGTGTTTAGAACACCATGCACGACAGGACCAGCCCGGGACGTACTTTTGCAGGTATTTTTTTTGCGTTCGATATGGAAGCATAAGGCAGAGGTCTAAGCCTGAGCTGAGCATCATCCGAGTCTAAATCCATGTCTACGACTGGAATGATGAGAACTACACCGAGAGTAGCGATAAAAGATGGTAGGCGGTGTGGAAAAACAAGTCTGTCTGTTGGTAGACAGCAAGGTGGGTCGGAAGTCCGGGATATAGAGTGCACGGTTGAAGCAGAAAATAGGCGAATGGTCCCAAGAATCTCGTAGAGGCGTGGAATGGAAATCGGGTGTAAAATGCGGAAAGTGCCGTGTGGGCGTGGGAAATACAGGGCACAGGTGAAATGGGTTAACTGGCGGCATGCTCACGGTAGAGCGCTCAGGTCACTGGTGCAACGATCGTGGTGGTTCGGGCTCAAAAGGGAGGTGTTTGGCCCTATGTACAATGTACATACAAAACAAATATACGGACTGATGCCATCCGATGTACCGTAGCGTACTTACGCGAGGGGAGACAGATAGGGGGATTAGCGACGAGCGGTCCAACCCACCCTTCCACAGCGGGCTGTTCCGCCGAGCTCGAGGGCTGTTGTTTTCCTTTCGCAGGAGAACCTGAATCGTGGGCGCTATGATACGGTTAGAAGTTTGGTAATGCAGTCGTGGGTTTCCACTTCTACCGGCTGTGATGATCAATGCATGAGTGGCAGAAGGACGTCGACGACATATAAAAACGTACGAGCGTTTCCGAGTGGCTGAATTGGGGTCTTGAGCATTGGACACTGAAAGGCGGTAGTGGTGCAAACGAGCCTTGGCAAGCAAATGTAACAGACCGGGACAGAGGGGCGCCCCGGTCGAGGGCACCAGTGGCGGGATTAAGCCCATTCAGCACCCGTCTTATGGTCTTTCGCCCGCGATGCCCATTCCGCAGCTGCAGAAGACGCTAGATTAGAATGTCGAGACGTAAAACATCGCGTCACTGACCGATCCGTGTCCCTCCTAGCCTGCTCCGTGATTCGCTGGACGAATGACAAAAGAAGTGTGCGAAAAGAGTCTAGATCCCCTCTTAACTTGCCGATTGTGTATTCTCTATCAGTTAGCTTGGCCCCGCGTCCGCTGGACATTCATAGCCGCTGAAAGACATCAGAATAGTAAGGTGAATAATGTCTTTGCGACCGACCGATTGTCGTGTCTCTCACAGCCAGCTCCCGTCGCGTTCGGCAGCATCACGGGCTTTCCGTAATTATCGAGTTTCTCCTCTTTCTCTTTCACGCCATCTCTCATGCAGTGAGCTATCTTAGAGTCTCGAATAAGTATGCCTCACTACTCTGATCAAGGTCATTTCTGAGGTGCGGGATAAAGATATCAATGAGTAACTGGGGCGGCCGGGTGATCAAGTTGATCTCGATGATTTGGGGGATACAGATTGGGTAATCACATCATATGTTCAGCCACCAGAGGAGCCAAACCAAACTTGGTAGCCACTCCGTACCGCATGTCGGCAGAGCCACCAGGTGGCTCCCGGTGGCTCCCGGTGGCTCACCGCAAACTCTCTAATATATGTACGTGAGACGGGAAACTAAAACAACTCCCAATGCGCTGGTCTTCTTCAGATTATTTTCGTAACTTCTCCTGGCCCAAAAGTAACCCGACGTCCTTCGTCAACTGCTCCAAGGCTACATTATATTCCCTGGTTTTTGTCAATTCCTTGCTGCTCGGCGGGTTTCAACCAACCTACTGTACTATTTCGTTCAAATCGGCAGTCACGCATCACGCACCCCCCTGTCGATCATGAACTTTGGTCGAGGTCACGCGTCACTCGGGCCTCTGTCGAACCTCCAAGTGGTCACACAGGCCCCAAATTGCCTAAAATAAAATAAAAAACACCAAAACGACAAAAATTTCGGTTCAAATGCCGAAATTTTCGAGGTGTCACGCAAAAATTCGGCGGCTGCCGAAATGTCGAATAGGTAAAATGGGTCACGCTGACTCACGCGTCACACCCCCTGTCGATTTGAATGAAATTGTCCAGTATAGGCAATAATACAGTGTTGGCCTCCGTCGATGGATCACCAGCTTTGTTTGATCAAGAAAGCATTGCTAACAATGTCAATCATTTTCTCATGACAAAAGTCCATATCTACTTTTCCCATCAGTGAGGACGAGCCCTCATGAGGCAGTCACAGAAGTAATAATGCCGTGGTGTGGAGAGGTCTTGATTCACTTGTCCGGCGCCAGGAGACATTGGCTTCGGATTGGACGAGACCATTTAGACTCTCTGCCACTGCCATCCAGCGTGCGGCGGCCAATCGAAGCTTTAATTCGGAAGAGCGGAGTTGATGGTTTCCGGGAATTGAGTTGGATACGAAGGAGGGACGGTTACGTTACACTTTGCAAGGAATATGTCATTCTTTCATCACACCCTCCGAATTTCGCCGAGCGGCCTTCATCGCCTTCCTGAGGCTGTTATGAGTTCTGGGGTGAGTAATAGTAAGTCGGGGGGACATGAATTGCTCCACGACGCGGGGACAATGTGAACCATACCATTGCTTTACGTCACTACGACCCCAGGGCCCAATGTGGAGAGGAGCTGTACTTTAGTCTCGGTGAGTACTGGTATGGAGATATGCAACTCACCGATGGACCGTGGGGCACGGGTGAATCTACAGCGTAACCTACGGAGCGCACCAACGTCCGCGATATGCAGATAGATTATCAACGGAGCAGTAAGCTCAACTGGAGCACTTGCCCCCTACGTCGTCGACGTTTCTCCTCTACGTCCCGGCGACCGAGATGTGTTACCGGAGCTCGGGGCATTCGTGAAGACCGTGTATTGGCTCCTTGTTTACGACCTCTTCGTCACCCGAAGAGGCATTTGGTGCATCCATCGGACGCATTGGGTTCCCGCCGACTTGATTGCCATCCATGATGGATGCAAAAAAACGTCGCAAAACGTCTTCGGTCTCTGGCGCTATGACGTGGTTAGGAGTGAAGCAAGAGATCTTAGTGCAAATGGAATGCACTGAGGTAAACAGCTGTCTTCATGACGGGGACAACCACCGACGGGATCGGAGCTAAGCATAGTAACGCGAGATACCAAACTTTCTTCTTGGTCTTTCACTCGCAATGCACATCCCGCGGCTACAAGATACCTAACTGAGTATATTGAGCGGCATGATTCCTTTCTCAGAGCCTACTCCGTGATACGCCGAGAAAAGGACTCAGAAAGTGCGCGGGCTGCGTCCAGATCCTGCCACAAGTCGCGACGCTTATGGTCGTGTCTCTATCGGCCTCGCGAGTAGTATTACGACCGAGTGTTCAGGAGACGGGTCACACTGGCATCTGAACTGAACACTTTGGGTAGTGGTGACGGTGACGTTGAGATTTTGCGGCCCAAATAGGCTGAAAAATGCAAAATCTTCTGGTCCGCCATGCGCCGCATTACCAGTTATGGCAATTTTATCGTGATTGCCGAGGAATGAACACCTCACAAAATGAACACTGTAGGTGACGGGTGACATGGCATGAACACTCTGTCGTAATACTACAGTAGGTCATAGCCGCTGTTTAGGGCGCAGAAGATACGAGGTTAGAAGATTTAAATCGGAGGGGCCAAGCCAACAAGATGCCGACAATGGCTTGCATGACGCGCGCGCAAGCCGCTTTGGCACGTCCAAAAATGAACTCTCCTTCTCGCGCTCGCTTCTTGAGGTTGCTCGTCGTTTTCTGGGTACTCTTGGGCAGTCCCATAATAGAGGGTCAAAGTGGTCCCGCACCATCACATGACAGCATCTCGCCAAGTCCAAGGCCCACAAATACCCTCCTCTCCCAGACAGCTCCTCCGGGTATACCGGATATCCGAGAGTCCGCAGATATGCATCTTCCATCAGATCCCCTCCCGTACAAGAGCGTGGTCGGAATGTTCTTGAACCACTCAGAAGGCTGATTCAATCGCACGGCATGCCACTTGTATCATGGAAGCGCGGGATAGTGTAAAATCCCCCCCCCCTGTGTCGCTGATATGGTGGCTCACGGGGTCTCGACAAGATATAAAGGTGGGACAAACTCTCAAGCTCGCTGCAGACCCTAGGATGCTTCACTGTCTTGTAACTTTAGCCATTCTTGCGCACGGCGCGTTGTCGAGCAATGTTTCTTCTCCAAGTGTTCTGGATCCGCCATCCACATTCGTTTCCGGGGCGTGGTCCTTAGTGCAGCAAGGGTGCGTCGTCTCAGACTTCACGAAACCACTGTTAACCGTAATATCTCCAGGACTTCTGGCGTTAGTGGTATGCAACTAATGATTGTAACGGAGACTACTGCTTTGATCTTCGACAAAGTGTATGCTCCAATATTTTTATTTCTAAATGCGATTATCTCACTCAAGGCAGTGAGCACAACCCTCTCATGACGGAAGACGGGGAACCCGCATGGACCGCCGAGCTCAACCTAAACACCCACGTCGTCCGCCCACTGCACGCCCTAAGCAATACGTGGTGCGCGACGGGCGGCTTCCTCGGCAATGGAACCTTTCTCAGCACGGGGGGGAACCCTATCGTTATTACAGGTATAAAATTTGACGGTCTGCGGTTCAATTGGGGCTGAGGGTCTTTCTCAATCTAGGCGAAGACGGTTTACAAGCGCTGCGTTTCTTCACGCCGTGCCAAGACGGGACGTGTGATATCTGGGAGAACTCGTCTCTCGTTCATACGACGTCGCCCAGGTGGTATCCGGGTTCAGTAAGTATCTAACGTTGTACTCGATCCTCTCTGATAATTTTCTAGGTGCGGCTTGAGGATGGATCAGTCCTTATTTTCGGGTATGTGTTTGTTGGTCTCTGGCGTTATCTGGCTGATGAGATATTTCTAGGGGAGCGACTGCCAATGGGTAAGTGGAAGTCCGAAGAAAGGCGCCTGAGTCTTTATGTATCATAACAGATGGATGAACAACGCCACTGCAAACAATCCTTCCTACGAGTTTTATCCCCCAAAAAATATCAACGGCGAGTCCAATGGCCTGGAATTTCAAGCATTATTCGTCAGTGCTGACTGGGACGACAAGGTTTCAACGGCCTCAAGATTCCTAGCCCATTCCTGGCGACGACGCTCAACGCCAACCTGTTCCCTATCGTCATAGAACTGCCCGACGGTACTCTTTTCGTTGCTGCCAACCAAAGGGCTATGATCTTCAACTGGCGAACGAACACCGAGACGCAGTTGCCGAATATTCCGAACGGCGTTCGGGTGTCGTGAGTATCATATCTCCGCTCTTTACTATCGAGGACTCACTGTGTTTTGCTGTAAGCTATCCGCTCTCAGGATCGGCGGTTATGCTACCGCTTACACCAGAGAACCACTACACCCCCGAGGTGCTGATATGCGGTGGAAGCACAATCGACGACACCGCCGATCCCTTGACTCTCAGTTCTCAAATTCCCGCTTCGGCTCAATGCTCGCGTCTGGTCTTGACCGCAGAGGGCATTGCTGCAGGGTGGAAGGTCGAAAGCATGCCGCAACGCCGAGTAATGCCCGACTTGGTCCTCCTCCCCGATGGCCGAGTTGTAATCGTCAACGGCGCACAGACTGGCCTTGCGGCTTATGCAAATGCGAGTGTTTTCAGTCGCAAGGTGAACTGATATTTAACTAACTAGAATGAATTCATAGGTGCCAGACGTTGTCGGACCCATCAGCAATGCAGACCACCCAGCTTTTACGCCGGTCGTCTATGACCCGACAGGCCCTGTTGGGCGCCGTTTCAGCTCACAAGGCATTCCGGCTTCGGCTATCCCAAGAATGTATCATTCCACGGCGACTCTTACGCCGAATGGATCGATCTTGTTGGGTGTGTTCGCACATATTTAGTCCACTATCGAGTCTTATAAAAAAAACATGATTTTTAGCCGGCTCTAATCCGAATGTCGACCTAACCATTGGGACAGAATACCAGACTGAATACAGGTCATTGATGCTCGATAATACATCCGGCGTCCAGCTGATCATAACCTCAGATTGGAGTTTTATTCCCCTGCGTACTTGAGCAAGCCCCGCCCGTCTTACAAGGGTCTGCCGGCTACGGTCAACTACAACTCCAAGTTCACGCTTAGTGTCCAATTACCTCCGGATACAACCGAAGTCACCGGTACGTCTCCGGTCCTTCATGCTGGAAACCAACCGCACTAAATAAAAACAGTCGCGTTGATGGATCTAGGATTCGCGACGCACGGCGTCCACATGGACCAGCGATTCGTGAAGCTCGCGTCCAAACTATCGCCAGACAAAAAGACGCTCACGGTGACGGGGCCGCCGACATCTCGAATCTATCCTCCCGGCCCTGCCTTCTTGTATGTTGTCACTGCTGCCGGCGTGCCCAGCTTCGGGCACAAGTTTATTATTGGGACGGGGGCATCTCCACCAGTTGATCAGGGCGCAATCGACAAGTCGGTGATCATTCTGCTTTATTTCAGCTTTTCACTAATACATCATTCCTAGCATGCTTCGGAACACAGAGTGGTAAAGGCAGTAACAATCTCTCTTCCTCTCCGAGTGTTCACTACTTGGCAAACGGTAGTGTACTGGAATAAAATCGATATCTTATGCTTGGGAGCCGACGCGTGAGATATCCCACCTCTGGCGCGCATTACATACGACTTGTAAGAGTGGTTCACAAACAGTACGTTAGTACTGTTGTGCACTAGATGTGCAAGAATGCCGTCAAAAACGTGACACGATTTGAAATCAAGCTGACGTGGTACTATTCTAGCCCCTGATGTGTCAATGCACCATGAAGTGGAAGTTTTGGGAATCCCGGTCGCAAATCTGGATAGAACACTTGGAAAAATTATATGTGGTGGTCATGCATGATAGTTGTCTCCTCTCCAAAATTTAGATTTATTGCGCCAGGAATGAGGGCTCCAGAAAATCAGAATGCCCGAAAAAGCCGGTTTTGGATCAAAACCGATTCCACTTCCCCGATATCTCTTCGTCTAGACCATGGATTCCCCCAAAGAAAATTCCCCGAAATTCTGAATGTGTTTCAAGTCGTTTCAGAGACTCAGCTTGAGTGGAAGGGAAAAAGTGCATGCAGCACAAAGCAATGATGTCGATTTCACATCAGGGGTCAAAAGTGGCATCAAAACCTGGCATCGTCATACCAATAGCTTTCATTCCTCAAATAATCTATAAACTCTGCAAGTCATGTATCATGAGTTAATGTATGTCCCTAGAGCAAAATCTAATCAAAAAGATTCCCGCTACTGTAAGGTACGGGTCTTAGGGAGCCCTAACTTCAGCCACATGCAGAGCATCACATTTTTGTCACTCGCTTTTCATGTAAGCACTGATCTGGACTGATCCTTCCGCCAAAATTTTGGATGGCAGAAGAACGGCACAGAAGCGAAATGATTGTCAACGCCACTCATAATCTTATTTTGTATAATCCCAAGCACTTTCGCCCGATGTCAGACGGATCACCCCAACCATCACGCTGCAATCCCCAACATCAATCAGTGCCACGTCTTTAGCTCCCTCCTCGCGTGTCGCTCGCATTGCGCTTGCCCCACTTTCTGTATGTACTGCTCTCCTCGCTGTTCCCTATAGCTTCCATCCCTTGCCCTTCTACTGTAAGTACTTGTATGTAGGCAACCAGCCTGACCACCGTGACGCCATCAAAAACTTTGGGCAACGCAACCAGCACAAGTTTTGCCGTGACCATTGAAAATTGGGCAACCAAAAAATATTCAACACACCCCCTCTAAGGGCTTTAAAGGTGGATTGAGGCCTCAAATACACACAGAACAGGGGCTGAGGCAGATTTTGTGATTCATGAGCTTTGTTTGAGCGGTTTTTGACTTCGAAAATATTATTTTATTTGTGTCACGGTCTCAAGCTAGGCAACCGACCTGACCGTTACCGTGACCAAGAGGGTTTTGGGCAACGCAACCGACCCCTCCGTTACCGTGACAGTTGCCTACATACAAGTACTTACAGTATCTCTTCTGGTATCAAGGTCTCATCACCAAAAGTGTCTGAAAGTAGTAAGGGGTCGCAACTTTGACAAGGCGGATCAAGGTGCTTGCAAGGGTTAGCTTGTGAGTTTACTTCCAGGGCTGGTATTGTTCCAGTGCTCGGGCCTGCTCTCCAGGGACTCTCCAGGTCCACCCAGCAGGTGTACTCAGTGCCGTGGCCAGCTAAATTCCGTGCCGCCGCTTCGTGCAAGTCGCACTCTTCGTCCCTCACTACCATCATCCACTACCATCGTCCCAGTCTGACAGTTTCAGGACCTCTCGGGCTCTTGCCACTCCATCCCAAATGTTTCTCCTACAGCTACGTGTCACTCACAGAGTCGCAGCCATACCCGAGTGATGCGCGAGTGTCTCGGAGGTGTCTCCCCATTGCCAGCAGTTACCACGAGGTCAATCGACGGCTCAGCTGCTACTTCTGTGTCCATTTCCACCTCATATTTCCCTCCTTTCCTTCTCACTGCGTCCCATGCCGCAGTCTCCGGTACTAATCGCCTCCCATCGAATCATTGTGCCATGTGCTGTACGTGATCCCTCAGTGCAATGACTTTCAGGTACTATGTCTTCGAATTGTTCCACTTGCGATAACTGCTATTCCGAGTTTCTGCTCACCTGACCTCATGTCGCTTGCCGGCTGATGCCAGATACCTGCGCACCCTCCGCACTGTAGTATCTCACGTCCAACATCGATGATTTCGACTTCTCGAAGCTCAGCATAGTCTGAATGTTTTCTCTAGGCATTCTTCTGAAGTGAGTGCACTTCTGATGCCCACTGATTGTACTGATGCCTTTTCTTCAATAGCAATAATCCAGACCAAGTTAGTATACCTATGACCCGCATATATTCACCCACTCTCAGTCTATTTCACCAGGCGACAAATGAGCATGTATGACTTCTGCGCAGCATCATCCATTTTCTTCTTCTCAAACATGCTCGACTGGTGCGTGATCTTTTGTGCGCGCATCCTCAACCTAATCTTCTTTTCTTTTTCGATTTCAGAATCACTTACGACTGAGAGCACATCAAACTTGTTTGTCGTGTTGGTCTATCATCGCTTATGCAGTATTTCCCCGGCACGATTCACCCATACGCCGCAGCTACCAGATCTCGCCTCTCAATGACGTTCCTTACGCGACTTTTGAGCATATCTTCCTGTTTGTTCTGGGTTCAACTTCCAGCTCTTCTATTTTGACCAGATTTTTGTTCGTGACGCAATTGGCCGAGGTACGCAATCTCATCCGTCGCTCATCTCAGAGATTGAGTTGGTTAGATAATGCGCTGTGCTGCGCTCGTATTTGCCCCAGTTCTTTGTGGTCCTCAGTCGTTCAAAATGCGATACTCATACTGCTTCTAGTTCGTACTCCGTAGTTTGTTCTTTTTATGCTACGTCGCATTATTAAATATATTTTCTTACTTTTTTCGTGATCTGGGATCTCCCTTGTGAGGCCCACTAGGCCTTGGAACTCGACCGATGCCTCAAGACCCTTGTAAGATCTGGAGAATTTCAACTGTGTTATTCAATGTGCACACGACGAGCACAGGAAGTTGAGCATGCTAAATAAGGGATAATCCGACCCCCAAAAGCGATGGAATCCTCTATGGCACATGCTGTGACTAGTCAAACCAAACTCGAAAATCACGTTTCTATAGCACTTCTGATGCTGTATAATTGCAAACCGGAAAGCAGCATGTTGGTTCAAGTCTTCAGTTGTGTTCATCCTCTCTCCACTTTATGCATTCAGCCCATCCATTTGGAAAACTGTGATCTTTAGAAGCACAAAATTGAAGCAACGGGTTGAATCACATTGTTTCCCTCTTCAAATTCACCCAAGTAGGGCCATGTAGATTCAGAATGCAGTCTCCTTCAAGGTGAAGGGCCAAACCTGAACTTGGTAGAGACTCTGACACTCCACACTGCCATCCTCAGCCTTGCCTGCTACAAGATGAACAGGAAGACATTTTATAACTGGAGACTCTCTGCTGCCCAATGCAATTTGGTCGATACCACCGCATCAACCAGAGCAAGTTCAAGTGTGTCCAGTTCTCTGGCTCAATGCCCTTCACAGAAGTTTAAAAAGATTGGGTAGCGGGCTCTGCCGCTTGTCGGCCTTACTTGCCTTATTAAATTTTGCGAGAGGTATGTATGGCTCGCCATCAAATCCGTGGACATATCAAGGGCTAGAATAGTATCAAAGCCTGTGGTCAGAGGCAATTACGAGCAGCATCTTCTGGATCACTCCGCTCTTTGTAATTTACAAAATGTGTCCATGAAATCTTCAACTGTTTGTGCCCCGCCGCTTGCCGGCCTCTTACCATCATTTAAGGCTGAGATAATTGTCAGGCACTGTATCGCCTTGATGCAATGTATTACGGTATGCACCGTTCTCGATCACTTTTGACCTTAGCCGAGGCTTTGCCGAGGTGCCTCGGCAACCCAAGCGGCTGTGTCAAGGTTGGCCAAGGTACTTCGGCAAAGGCTCGGCATATCTGGACTCGTGGGGTCAGGCTGGGTCCTAATATACGTGGCAATGGAAACAGCACTGGCCGGCATTATTCGGCATCGGCTACCAGCGAATGCCAACGGGACCTCCACTGGATTCCAGTGGCAAACCCCACGGCGTTGGACCACCACCGACACCCAACGTCCCAGTGGACCTGTAAGTCAATGAACAACAAGTGCAATGTGCTTGACATCACTATTCCCCAATGGAACTTGTCGCATTCCACTGGCTCTTGCTGCAGCTGGCTGCCAATGTACTTGACTGAGTTCCTGTAGAATCCATTGGATCATGTCGGAATATATTCGTCCCTGGTACAGATCTTGAGCCAATGATTTCCATAAAATCACAATGCTCTGCTGCGAAGATATTTCAGCATACATTTTTTGGTGTGTTACGACTGTTGGACCATAGATTTATTGGTTGAGATAATCACAAAAATTTTGAAACTGTCAATTGCCTCGATTAATCCCCACTGCTTCTACCCAATTCATCGGATAGCCCCAAATTCTTCTGGAAAACCTGCTTTTCAACCTTTTCAGCGTAAATCATCATCAGAACATTACAGCAATTGGCAGTACCTAAGGCGCAGATTGAAAAAGTTCTGTTTTGTGATGTTTTGGAAGAATTCCCGATATCTCAAGGAGTTCTGCACCGATTCACATGCTAGATAGAAATACTCAGCTAATTCATGCCAAATTAGTGATACAAAGAATTTTTCAAAAATGATGTATATTCCGCAAGCATTGGCTTAATGGGCCATTTTGTGGATGAATGCAATTTACAAGCATCCAGAGAAGTGGGACACCATGTGGAAGTTCTTGTCCACGGGCCGCGGTTTACTGTGAAATCGACGACTCGCTGCCGTCACTCATTCTCTGCTCACCCTACCTCTCCTCGGTGTCGTGAAGCGACACCTCCATCATCTCCCGGCTGTGTACCGATTTCTCAGCACTCAATGCCCACCGCTTCCGGTGCCGCCTTGCCCCAGTCTCCGTCATGTGACACGTGTGGTGCTGCGAGCGAGACCCGCGCCCATTTCCTCCTTCACTGCCTGGCCTGGGAACACCTATGCCCCCCGCTCCAGATGGTGTTGTATGGAGCCGGTCTACTGGGTACCGTGGATGTGTGTTCCCTCCTCTATCACCCCAAGCTCATCAAAGCCACAGCCCCACTTTATCACTGATACTCATAGATTCGGTTAAGCCTGTATTTCTTTTTCTCCTTTACCTTGTTACCTCTCCTACCTTATATCCACAACATAATTCCCCACCATACCTCACACCAACCCGACATCGCCTCACCCACATTCCCATTGTCCTGATGCACCCCATGCAGTGTTACTCACATCACTCTGTTTCCCCTCTTGTTCCTAATTCTGTTTCCTCTCTCTGTTCCATAGGTAAATAAGCATCTTATAAATCTCCTCGTAGTTACTTACTTACAAAACCCCCACCTACTTTTAGTAGAGTACTGCCGCGTAGCCCTCGGGCCAGGTACGGTGTATATAGAATTAATGAAATGAAATGAGACACATCCAAATGATGTGGATTTTTGTCAGGTAAAGCTTTGATACATCCTGAAACTTGTAATAGAGTCATAATCCTCAAAAGTTCAATCTATCCTGCTTGTAAACACATCAGGACAATGAGCAATACACTGTAATCAGGAAATATTGTGAAATTTGAATCCATTGCTGAGGTCTTTGCAAATCTGAATCTATTACAACTTGCAGAATGTATCAGAGCCTTACCTGACAAAGGCCGACATCATTTGGATGTGTCTAGATGCTTGTAAACTGCATTCATCCACAAAATGGCCCATTAAGCCAATGTTGCGGAATATACATCATTTTTGAAAAATTATTTCTATCACTAATTCGGCATGAATTAGCTGAGTATTTCTATCTAGGTTTCAAGTGAATCAGTGCAAAACTCGTTAAGATATCAGGAATTCTTCCCAAACATCACAAAACAGAACTTTTTCACTCCGCGCCTTAGGTACTGCCAATTGCTGTAACCGTTCTTTAAGATTTTGCTCATTTGGCGGTGCCCATCAGTTTGCACATGTTGGCTGCTTTCTCCATAAGGCTTAACTCCATTCTGCTCTCTCTCCTGCTGACCTCTTGCACAATCCACAAATTAACTGTTCTTTAATGATTACCTTGGTGTGTCATTGTACATGTTTGCACGCATCCCCATCTGGGTTATCCCCTTCCTTCTGTCTCTCTCGTCGACCTCATATCTCGGCGTCAAAGTTCCTCTGCGCACAGTCTCATTATTCGTTCTTTAATGAGATGGTAGAAAGGCTGTGCAATATCCTCGAATAATCATACTCCTTTGGTCTTGCTTTGATTTTCCTGCATGCTCTTCAGTCACTTTCTGAATGGCTTCATCTCACAGTGGCCGACCTCTTGATCACCTGACTGCCCAAGGTTAACCGTTCTTTAACGAGATGGTGGAAATCCTGTGCTTTTTCCCTTTATATCCTTCTTTATCTCCTTTTGTCTATAGGATGTTTCCACACTTTGAACCCATGATGAACGACGCACTTCATTTCCGCTCCATCCAAACTGCGCCACTATGCCGTTCCAAATGCACTTTTATTATTCCCCACCTTTTTTCACACTTTCACCAACTTTTATTGTAAATTTTACAACTTTCCCCACAACTTTTCTCACTTTTGAAGCTCGAAATAAGGTGGGGATCTCTAATGTTTTTCCTCTACTTTTATTACCGTACTTACAATTTCACCAACTTTTGTTTTCAACTTCACCAACTTTTTCAGTTTGAAAATTTCCCCACAACTTTTGGGCACAAATTTTTTTATTGCTCCAATCGACACCTCTATCCATCTGAATACTAGATCTTGACTCCCCACAGGCCTAAACATGCTAGTTTCACCCCAGGAGTGGAAATACGGTGAGCACAAGCTTCAAACATCATCACGTGTCACCCGGGCCGGCAGGCGCCATCAATTTTCCCGTCAAATGAATGTACCATTAGGCACTGCCATTTCTACCCATCAAACCAGAGAAATGGGTGGAAATGGCAGTGCCTAATGGGACACTAAGTAATCAATCTGGACCATTGTGGAAAGCTTGGCTTCCTTGGTTGAGCTTGGAGGCCATTGGCTCAAGCATCAGACATGTTTAGCAGGTAATGTAACTCCTTGATGGGAGCCCAAGTATATTGAGGAATTACAATGAACGAAGCATGTAATGTAGGTACAAGGGGAGTAAGGGGAGTAGGAAGGGACAAGCTAGTAGCAGCAGAGGAGGGGGAGGATAAAGTAATGGGACAAGAACAGAAGTAAAGAGGGAAGCAGTAGTAGGCAACCTGCTGGGTAGTGAAAAAGCACAGTACAGAACTAGTGGCACAAGAGACATTTAGTTCCTGTATACATATGAACATGACAGAAACCATGGTGTGATCCTTACCTAGTAGCACAGAGACATGAATGAGAAGAATGGCAGCTCAGGTGGCAGCACTAGTAGGACAATGCTGCTGCACTAGAAGTTCTAAAACAACTCAGCACAACCAAATGGGGCCAAGACTCGAGGGGTGTATGCAGGAAGGAACAAACATGACTATAACATGTTTCCAGAAGTATATCCTGGTTGCACCTCAACAGTACTGCACCACAACCATCTCAGTACAGCACCAGGGACCAAATAGGTATTCAAGGGGAGGCATCCCTGGGCGAGGGAAACGTGAAAGAGAGCTGTAGCTCTTGTTCCACATCCCAGGTAATAAGGTGCATCTGAGTTAAGAGGGCCCCTGAACAGGGCATATTATGACACCTTTGTTTGAGCGAGGGCCCTTCTGCCTGCGGACACATCAGACAAGCGACAAGGTGGGATGAGGTAAACCCAGGACAAGGCTGGTTACCGCCACAAAGGCACTAGTCTGACGCCTGGGCTGTCAGAGCTCATAAAATTCCACTGGCAGTGAGTCGGACTGGGTGTGCTGCACAGAGCGGATACTCAGGTTACACAGTCGATTAGACTCGTGGGAAATACCTTTCAAACACAGTTCGTTTGGCAGGCAAATTGATCGCGCTTGCCAGCCTAGGTGACATGTGATTGTGTTTGAAGTTTGTGCTCACTGTATTTCCACTCCTGGGGTAGAACTAGCATGGTTAGGCTTGTGGGGAGTCAAGATCTAGTATTCAGATGGATAGAGGTGTCGATTGGAGCAATAAAAAAAATTGTGCCCAAAAGTTGTGGGGAAATTTTCAAACTGAAAAAGTTGGTGAGGTTGAAAACAAAAATTGGTGAAATTGTAAGTACGGTAATAAAAGTAGAGGGAAAACATCAGAGATCCCCACCTTATTTCGAGCTTCAAAAGTGAGCAAAGTTGTGGGGAAAGTTGCAAAATTTACCATAAAAGTTGGTGAAAATGCGAAAAAAGGTGGGGAATAATAAAAGTGCATTTGGAACGGCATACGCCACAACCTTGAACAACCCCCATTCAGATCATCGAGCGCTTGAAACAAGTCTCGTTAATCAACGGCTGTCCAGAGAACACTCAATTTGACCACAACATTCTCACTGTGGCGCATGTGTGTCATACTACTACTGCGGCCACATAGGAAATTTTCATATAAATCGGTGAGTATCCACTGTTGCATTTCACCTCTTTCTGCTTTCTGCTCACTTGCGGCTCATCCCTCAATATGTTTTCCCACCTGCGCTGCCAACAGAAGATGCTGAAAAATTTTCAGGACAATGTGGACGTAATCAAATGGCCACCTCAACTAACGGAAGATGCGGTTGAACTCTACAAATACAAAAATTCCGAGATTTCAGCTGCTCTCTTCGATTCCCGTCCCGCCGTCATTGCCATTCTCCTTGCAAACGACCCTTCCATTCACCCAATCATAGCCGACTACGACGGATGGATGGCGGTAACTCGATGGGCTCAATAGCCACTATCAACTCACCTATGGCCAGGCCATTGCCTAACAGGTTCAGCGGCCCTCTATCCGATCTGCTGCCATCACAAACACACGATGTTGAACCCGTCTTGCAATCCATGCTGACAGCAGAAAACATCAAAATGGGACCCCTAGAGCACAAGAGGAAATGAGAGGAGGATCCAGGAGAGGAGGATGGACTCAAAGTGCATCCCGTGGAGATGGTCAATGCTGGGGTTGGCGTGCGGCGAAGCACCCGATCACAGGAAGTGACTTGGGACATGGTATACTATTAGTACACTTAACAGTTGGTAATATGTCTTCATTTTGATGATAATAGTCCAGCAGAAAAGCTTCACTGTCCACATACTTAGCCTAACTTGGTCTAACTTAGAGAAACAGGTGAACGGGGCGGTAGTGATGGCATCTGATGGCACAAGTTAATTTGTCCGTGTTAACTTGATCTAACTTGGTGCGCAAGTTAACTTCAGTCACTGTGGTTAACTTGCTATACCTTAAGTTAACTTGGATAACTTGATGTACATCCAGTGAGCTCATGATAACTTAAACTTGACGGTATATTTGTCTATCTCTTTTTTGGCATGACGCGTACGTTTAACAGTGCACCAGCGTGGAGCCATCCAATATTTGATGGGTTAACGGGCCGTAAATACAGCTACAGACCCGTACCATCAGCGAGTTTGGGGCTTCTTGGTATGGCACGGTCATTGTAAGGAGCAATCTGCATACACAGGTCACATACCCGTGCGTTTACGTGTAAACAGTTTTCCGGGAATGGTTGGTGTTTCAGCAGAGCGACATGCACTTTAATCGCTCTCTCATAACCTGTGATTTGCTTACCACTGCTTTATTTCTGCTGGATTCGGGCCGACCCTGACAGGCTGCCTCGACGGCTGCTCCCAGCCTCTATTCGATCTATTTGAATCGCTTCTTTCCCCTTGTCTCTCCCTATGTTTACTGATCAAAATCAAGTCTGTGGTGCTTTTCCTGCTCTGTGCCCAAAGTGAACACAGTCCGGGAATGGAGCACTCATTCATTTAGTGTGACCATTCAGAATGAATTAGAGGGTATTCCTTGCTGCCGTAAATACACCATAAATGTACGGTACGTATGGGACTCGTCTTGTCACTCCGGTTTGACAAACGGATTGAATGTGGTGTACCAAATTTAATACGTACCCCCGAGAGCGCATTACGCACAGTTTTGCGCCAAATCTTGACAATTCTTCATGCCGGGAGTGGGTGGGCCCTCAAGTAAAGCTAAGTTAGTTTGGGTGCCCGTGGGAAAACTTAAGTTAATGTGCGGCACGCGTGCCGAAAGGGGCAAGTAAAGTACAAGTTAGTTTCAATAAGTTACTTTTTACGGGCTCGTTCAGAGGCTGGCATCACGTGTCACCTGAACAGTTGGTCGGATTACTACAGTATATCCTGTCTCCGCGGTGATGAACTGGACAAATTGTAAAATATTAAGCTAGCCTGAGGGCGCGAAGGATACGAATCTATATTCTCACGTTAGAAGATTTAAATCGGAGGGATCGAAGTACGTACGTGCACGACGACTGCGGGCCCAAATTGGTCTTCTAGACCCTCACCATCTTCCCTTTCACGCCGCCTTCACTTTCTACTGCGTACGTCTGCGGGAGGGGCGCTTCGCTCGACCTTCTAGAATCGAATTAATATGCGAGAGCAAGCCACTAATAGCAGCACGTACACGGATGTCTTAGGCTTCTTGTGGCTGATATAAATTATAATCTTCGAATTCGACCGAGAAATCACTCACGTCGGCGTCGTAAATCGTAGACTGACTGTTGTTGGTCAAAGGGTACACTTGGCGCAGGAGCGGGAGAGAAGAGCATGTACAAAGACCCGCTTTTTATCGCGCTCGACGTTGATCTAAGCCTAAGAATTTGTGCTCGAATGACAACCTGGACCCACATAATGAGGCTTACGGGCGCTTCCGTTCCGATACAGCGGCTTGCTTTGGAGCCTGAGCTTTGGCCACTTGAAAAGAGTTAGTGATCGTAACAATACAGGTCAAATAGCAGGCACCGGGAAGATTTTGTAACACAGAGAAGTCAAGGAGGTAATAAAAAAAGCGATTGGTCTTCAAAGAAAGTTCGGAAAAAAAGTTCGCTCCAATTTCGTCCCAAACTGTCCCACTTCTTGGCCAAGGAACAGCGAAGGAATATAAAGTTTCAGTCCTTGTAACAATCCACCGGAAATTGAAGCCAATTCGCGTCTTAAACTAGAGCATAATGTAACCGACTATCGCCCCCATGAGCGCGGGGCTGAGGAAGGTCCATGGTCCCAGTGTGGAAGCACTATTGCTCCCACCAGTTGGACCTGCACCGGCGCCAGAAGTGGTCGCGGAGCCGCTACTGGCAGAGGATGCACTCGAAGTACCTGATGAGTTACTGTGGATTGGAGATACCCAGCGTCAGTGAAGCATCAAAGTAACGGAGGCGTGTGCAGCGTACTTGGAGAATACAGCGATGTACTTGATCTCCCAGAATGCATCGACGTAGTTGGTCGGCGTGACGACGAGATCGGTGCATAACTGGGCCACCTGGCTGCAGGTCTGGCTGAAGACGTCGACGGCGAAGTTGCCACACACGTTGGTTTCCTATACATTAGGGGTTTGGATTCGTGAGACGCGTATTTTACGCGGGGGTGATATGACATGAGGAGCTTACGAGGATCAGCGTCTGCGGCCCAAAGAACTGCGCGGTGTTGCAGGACGATTGGGGCCAGAACGCTGTGGGCGCGCCCCACCCGCTCGGGTTGGGGCTGGCGGTGGCCATATCGGGTGGGACGGCGCTACGCGTGAAGAACCAGATCCTGATACCTTCTTCGTCCCACAGCGTCGCGAACGCGCCACCCCCGCTCTGCGCGAACTTGGCGCCGTAGCTGAGGTCATTATCCGCCACCAGGCAGCCCTCGTTCGTCGCTTGGCCTGTGGCGTTGACGAAACAACTCGTCGTGAGGACGTTGCCCGTCTCGTTCACCTGGCCCTCGGCCGGGTGAGCGCAGCCGTCGATGGTGTGCAGCGAGTACTGGTTGTTGGTGGCGAGGTTGACGTTCTCGATGACATCGATCTCGCCTTTGGTGGGCCAGGGTGCGCTGAGGCCTATCATCCAAAAGGCGGGCCACACGGAGCACTAGAACGAGGGCTCGTCAGTCAAGACTACATTGACACCGTTGATCTCGCTTACTCCAAACGGAATATGGACCGCGTCCATGATGACCAGGCTCCCAGCTGTTATCGTGTCTTTCGAGGACATGAGTACCGTATTACGGCCATAGGTCCCCCCCGGCTGGGCACTCGTGAAGTCGTCGACTTTTATGACCACGTTACCGGCCGCATTCACGGAGGTGAGGTTTTGCTGCTGTGCAAAAGCCTGGTCGGTAAAGTTGACGTTGCCTGCGATGGAGTGAGAACTCGGGCCTTTACAGTGCGCTGCAAAGACCGCCTTCGCTCTTACCGTTGTTTCCGCTCTGTCCAGATACGTCGGTTGCGTCGTTGCCGACCTTGAAGTTCCAGGGATCGAAGCTACGAATGTTCTGGATCAGCGTCTTGATTGTAGAGCTTTATGCAGGCCATACAAGCCTTGTCCACTATAATTCCGAGCCAGTTGAAGCTGCTGGGCCAGGGAAAGTTGGATGAGCGATGCGACGAGTAAGAGCAACATTGTGAAAACGTGCCGCAGTCGTGGTGAGAAGGAACAACAAAAATAAGTACTCTGTGTTCCGGGCCGGCCATCAGTCGCCCTTTGGTAATCCCGCTTTTAGCGCTGTCAGATGATCGTCCCTTGCATCGCCTTTCGTCGACGTTGAACCCTCGAAGCCCGCTACCAACCCGCTACCGTCCAGGGACCTCGCTCATATTTACTACGAGTCATTTGTAGCGGGTCCTCAATCATATGGCCGCCGCTGCATGCGTTCATGCTAACGCTCATCAGTCGCTCGCCGACATCCTATCCAAATCCTATCCGTTCTTTCGCTCGATAACACCTCGCGCAATTCCAGCAATCTTCTGATCCGGCCTAAGTCGGAATCTTTGGGAAAAGGAGCCCCTGAAACAGTGTTAATGCTGGATGCGCGCGGGATGGGAGACGGGGTGTGGCACCGGAGGACGCAGGACGCGGGATATATGACGCGGGACGCAGGACGCAGGACGCAAGATAGACGGCGCAGACCATGCGATGAGGAGGTAACACGCCGTCCCTCCGATTCCTTCTACCCCACGTACTTCTCTCTTTCCCTCCCTCCTCATCCATCGCTCTTACTGACCTACCTTCTCCCCCCAGGTGTTCCAGTACCCCGGGACGCCGGCGGCGGGCAGTGCGTTTGGGAGTGAGTCTCCTTTGCCTTTATATCTCTTCTTCTGTTTCCTTGTCTTTCCTTTTGACGTTTGCGGGCTGGGTGACGAGTGGTGGCGAGTAGGCGTGTCTGAAATAGGAAGCCGAGTTGCCTAAAACGGAACTCGTCGAGGAGGGGCCGTGGACTCTAAACAGTGCGGGAGACGTTAGTGGGACCGCGTAGCGGGTGTGTGGTAGCGGTGATGGGATGCAGGAATGGTGGAGGGGGTGCTCGAGGTGGACTTCGGTTTCTTTTTTTCGCTTGTCTTTTGACGATGCAAGGGGGACGTCGAGGACGGGGCGAGAGGAGTGTAAGAGGTGTGCGAACCTCGTTGTGGTTGGGGGAGGGCCGCTCGTCGCCGTCGCCGAGTGCACACCTCGTCGGCGAGCCATGTCTTAGCCGACCTGAGTTTCATGATCTGTTCTCGGTGCCGCGAGTGGGACGAGGGCGGGGAGAGGACATCGATAGGGAGGCACGCAGGCCTTCTCGTCGTTGACCCGATGGCCCCGCCGCCGTCGATGAGTCCTCAGCATTGTCGCAACAAATCGTGTCGGTGTCTCAGCGACTTGATCGTTTCCTTTTCCTTCCTTCTCTTTCTTAAATTGTGAACACTCGCTAATATCCTTTCCTTCCCTCGCAGGCCCTGCCATCCCCGCTGCCTCGCCTTTCGCCGTGCCCATGCAGCCGCCCACCATGACCCCCGACGACATGCTCCGCGCTTACGTCGCCAAGCACGCCTCCGCCATCTCTACCTCGCCGTCACAGCTTTCGGCCGTGCGCACCATCCCTCATCTCCCTCTGACCAATATTTTTTAGAAAGCTTGTCTGGCCACATCTAGCGAAGCATCGACTGTCTCGCAACACTCCTCAAGTGCTCAGTTTAAGTTAACAGCTCAAGGTCCCGAACCGAATCAACCACTTTTTGTCTTCAGAAGTTCAGAAGAGTAAATTTATAGATACTTAAGTAACATGTCATTAGTCCTTCACAAGCTTATCTACAGTGCAAGTAACCAAAGCTCCGCACCAGGCAATTGAACTGACGCAAGTTCCAGATCAGCTGCAGGTTGAACTGCAGATGAGCTGCCGATGAGCGGCTGCTGAGCTTCTGCTGAGTTGCTGCGAAACAGCTTTTCTGCCGTAATCCGCATCCTTGCACAGGGTCTGAACAACGGTGAATCGGGATGGCGGTGTCCCGACGTAAATGGCCTTCAGGATAACTCCACGGTTATTTGCAGCTACCACGCTAGTCACTCTTTATAAATTATGTGCATCCCTCCGAAGCCTGTTTATTCACTTTCCTGGCTACTTCGTTGGGTCTTTCGTGACAAAATTATGCTCTCTAAGGAGCTTAGGAAGGGGATGTGAGGTGACAAAGCGGCCGAGCAGCTGCTTGTTAGTGTACGGGTTTTCAAGTACAGATAATCTTCTTTGTGCTCTGCCACTCACAACCTTATCATCTGCAGCTCATTCCTCGCAGCTGCTAACTTTGATAAGTAGGCTTGTTACCAGCCTGCCTACGAAGAGCAACAACTCGGGCTGTGGGCAAGGCCTGAGCACGGAGTTTGAAATGTTTTCCTTTTCTGCTGTTCGGGTCTCAATTTAACTTGGTTCAAGAAATTTCCAAGATCAAAGAGGGTCTCAATACCATATTCTCCAAATCATACAAGCGGGAGGCACTCATATCTTAATCCAGCTGCCCCCTAATTACTCCACCGCAGTTCTTGAGTGCAGAGTGTTTCGTGCCCAGCTATCGCTCATCCGCAACGAAATTTCTATACGTTATTTTCACTGTTAATTTAGTACTATATTGATTATTGCTCTTCTATTGCCCAGCTGCTGGCCACTTCATCCTTGAGTAGAATCATGTCTCCTTTGCAACAAGGCCTGCCGACCATCAGCGAGTTTCCCAAGGGCGAAGCAATATTCCAATGACCATGCTTTCAAAATTGTATCAATATAAGTGAAAGACACAAGGTATCTGCCTGCTTTTTTTCCAATGAGGCTCAAAGCTCCGGAACTGCGGAACGCCTAGGTTTTGGCCCCGAATCAATCTCCGAGAATCACAAGGAGTCCGCGCCATCTTCGTCACTTCGTTACTTCGCTTAGCTTCGCTTAACTTCGCTTAGCGTTGCGAAAGTTCGTGAGTTCAATCACTTTCCGTGAAAGTTCATGACTTCAGCCAGATTTAGTGAAACTTCGTCACTTCCTCTGGATACCGTGAAAACTTGTTACTTGGGCTGCCGACAATGAACATGTGACTGTGTCCATCCACGTGAAGAGTGCGTCGTCAGTTGCAGGCGTATTGTTCAGATCGACAAACCCCGGGAGATACATTTATTTGATTGCAGAGACATCTGTTACAGTGCATGATACATTCCCCCAGGCTGACACATAAAATCTCCGCATGTATTGAGCTTTGCTTGGAACACGACACATTTTTAAGAATTTTCCGCATGAATTCCAGAGCTGTCGACGCTGATTAGTGGCTTGGGAGACTCGGCTTGGACCAAGGGCAAAACAGGGCGATGTTCGTTGTAAACCCCTGCCGAATATATCGAGGTTGGGTGGAAAAAGAGGCTAAGAACACTACAATTCATGTGGAGCGGGGTAGAGAACAGCCCAATAGTCATTAACTACAGAATATCAAGATTTTTGAGCTGTATTTTCTACTGTCTGTAAGCCTGCTATTAGGTTATCATACTCTGCCTGCGATTGGGTGATTGAAAAATCCTGAACTGCTCCAAAATACAGATAATGCACAGAAAAATTTTAAGCAGTTGAATCAATGCTTACTGTTTTAAGTGGATGGAGCACATCTTGTTGAATGGCGCAGCAGCTCGGGCATTCATGTTGTTGCTGTCGGGGGCTCATTTACAAATTAAATGATTTACATTGTCCCGCATGTTCAAAACAAACAAATGAAAAACTTACAGTCGCTCTATCCGTTCAGATCTCCGCCATCTTCAAAATGGCTCTGCGGGTCAAGTCTGTTGATTGCGAGCCAAATGTGGGATGGGAAGCAGCGACGCAGGGGGAAGTACACCGGCGATGCCATGGCCCGCGGGATACATTCCGTTGGCGGCTCAAATATGTCCACATTTGAAGTGGCTGGGTGTTGGGCACTGGTGTGGATGCCTCTGCTGAGCACAGAAAGCTCTAGGTTGGTGCATCGACAGAAATAATTTAAAAAAATCAGCTACACACCACTGCCGGGGACAACAGGCTTACACTGCCTGCCTGCGATGAGGTCTGGTTCAACGACCGTGCCCTGTTTTCCCTACAGACAGTCACTCACTGGGTCGGGGGCGCGTCGGGAACGTCGCGAGGGTTGATGGTGGTAGAAGAGAGGAATGTTCTATTCGTGTCGTTCCGTAATCCCGGCGATCAAACAAAGCTCTTCCCGCACGCGCACCCGGAAGTGACGAGCTTTCTCAGATATTTGATGAAATGACGAACTTTCACAGTTTTCCATCAAACTGACGAACTTTCCCATTCCTAAGCGAAGTAACGAAGTGACGAAGATGGGTACTACTCAATCACAAGGGAATTGCTGGACGCCAAACTGTAGATTTACTTGGAAGCTCTATTCCACACATTATAGTATTGGGCATGCGCGTGCGCGTGAGGTCCATTCCGTTCAATAATGCGCTCAACCCCGAGGAACTCTTGCAAACTGTGGCTGCGTTGCCGCGCAGCAATTTTTTTTTTTTTTTTCAATTTTTAATCCTTGCATACACGCACATACTACAGGCAGTGTTCGCCCTATAGACCTATAGGGTAAGGACTATAATGGTGTGGGATTTTAAGGCCTTGAGTAAATTTTCTCACGCTTTTGGCAGAGCTACGAGTATGCTGCACGACTGCACGACTCCACACGCACGGCTGAAGGAGGAATTATTTGGCCCTCCCTACTTTTGAGGGCTCAATAAGTTGGTTGGATTGCCGGTAAGTAATTGTGAGGCTTATGGGGCACCAATAGCAATTAAATAAACATTATACAGCCGCTCGTGGTGATTATGGCCCTTTAAAAGGGCTCGCGCCTCCGACGAAAACTTTATAGGCGTTATTATAGGCCGATAGGTTATAGGTCTTGGCCCCCCAGTTGAACGCTGACTCGCCGCGCAAGCTCTCTGTCGCTTGTTCATCTCGCGTAAGTCATCAATCAGTGTTTCGTGTCGCACCCCCCGGTGATTACCGATGCTTCGCTCTTGTCTCTTCTTTCATCTTGCCCTCATCCATGAGCGCACCGCGCCCCCGCGATGTCCTCAGTGAGTTGTTTTTCCGCATTAGTTCTGCATTGCTACAAACTCCAATGTACCCCGCAGGCGACGCAGAGAGCCAGTGTGCTTCCTCGAGCAACACCAATACATCATGTTACCCAGCATCCCTGACTGCCTTTGTCCAAGGCCAGAACGCCTCTTTCATCTGTATGTCTCGTCCCACGACGAACTCTCGCTCAGTAACTAATTACGCGATCGGTCGCAGGGAACCCCGCCCTTTCCCAGTTCCAGAGGACGAATCGAGTGAACATCACCATCTACGACGGCTCAGCCGAGTGGGATGGCTCCATAAGCGACCAGAATACGATTCTGCGGTATACGAATATCGCCAACCCGGCGTCGGGTGCGGGGGTGCTGCAGGTTCCCGTCAACGACAGTTGGTGGGGTGCGAAGGGTGCGATCTGGGTGGGGAACGTGAGTTACCCGTTCCTCTGGACGATCTGGGGCGTGGACGAGCAGGACACCTTTACCATTGGGCGGCAGCCGATGTTCGCAGCCATTCGTGAGTGATTCAACGAGACGAGAGGGGCGGGAGTTCCGATTTCTGACGCGAAGCACAGAAACGACGTTGCCCGATTCGGTTCGGGCAACGATGGCGCCGACTCCGACTCCAAGCTCCGTATCCGCTGGCAGTATCACCGGGAGTATTACTTCGCTCCCCTCGCCTTCTATTACCACTGGCGGCGGTTCCCATTCGGCTGGCTCGTCCAATCGCACGGCGATCATCGCGGGCGTGGTGTGCTCCGTATTGGGCGTCGTCCTGATCGTTTCCGTCTTTTTCTTAATACGCCGCCGTCGCCTCGCGCGGACACCACCGCCCAACTACATCCGTACGTCCCCTCTTCCTCTGCCTTCCAAATATAACCCTCCATGCACCCCCAGCGGACCCCATCCTCAACCTCGGTGTCTACGAGAAACAGCCCCTCCGCACTGTATCCTCCAAGCGCGCTCGTCGATCTCGAGATGCGTACCGCGCACGAGCGGCTGTTGGCGCTGCAGCACGAGCTGCTGGCGCAGCCGCAGCCGGGATCGGACATCCCAGCTGGGTCGCAGAACGAGAATGCCGAGCTGCGCGCGCGGATCCAGCTGCTCACGGAAGAGGTTGAGCGGTTGAGGTCTATGGGAGCGGAGGCCCCGCCTGCGTATTCGATACAAGAAGGGTGATGTCGCCGGTAGTGTCCCAATTAAGGATAGGACATGAATTCTTCACCGTCCCGCCCTTCAATCAACCTTCAATCCGCGTGCGTACGTCGGCAGATCCTCATTCTTCTCCTCGTCCTCCAGAATCCTGGTAGCCATAACGTCTTTTTCGTGCGTGTAGATCACCGCCTCGGCCCCGATTCTCCATGGGCCCGTCAACCGTTGGGCCTCGCGCCTATCCAGCTCCTCATGCAGGGCGCGCACTTCGCTCTCCTACTGATTGCACCGCCTGGTGAGGTCCGCAGTTATTGCCAGCGGCACCTCCGGGGCCGACGCCCATCGTATTTTGCTTGGGAGCGCGGTGGACAAAGCAGAACGGCCTACCGACGACGACGAGAAGCGAGACTGCAAGGCTGCTGCCAATGGCTGCCGCGACCGTGCTCTTAGAGATTCGCGTGACGTAGATGACGACGCCGACTCAATCACCCGTGGCGTATGGCTTTTGGGCCGATTCCGAGCCTGAGCGTCACATCTGACGAGGACTGAGGAAGGAAGGAAGAAGAGTGCAGGCCCAGGCGCGCGAGGCTAATCCCATGCGACTCGGCCTGCGCTGCGACCACAGATGCGAGGGCAAATGCAAGCAATATCTGGGGGAATTGGATTCTGTTGCAAGTTACAGTGGGGAGAAGAGTTGCGTGTGTGGGTGCGGGGCAGTGCAGAGGCCCGTGAACATTTAAACGGCGTCCACCAGACCGTGCCGGAATTGGGATTGTTGCTGGACCCGCATTACTTGCAAAAAAGAGTTCAAAAGGTGTGCCTGAAAAACAGACTATGTGTGCTCTCGTAGGTCGTTAGGTGGAGGAGATTTGGCCCCGTCTGCACCGAATGAACAAAGACACTGTGAGTAAGAATGATTGAACTTCCCCACCGATTCTACCTAGCTTCAGATGAAACGCCACAATGGGAACAAATGACCGGGGTTTGGGTGTCCATGAAGTGGAGTTCAACTGCGCAGCAGCTATATTTGGCAGATGAATCGATGAAGCGTGAGAGGGTAGTGAGGAATCGACGGAGGTGTCGCGGATTTGCGGCCCCCGCTGATGCAGAACAACGGAGAAGTTGGCAGTGATCTCAAGGCTTACACCCAAGACTCAGAAAAGATGCAGGATTGAGATTCGAGTGAGGCGGCCCAGGTCTTGACGCTTCTCCCAGGCGGAGTTCAAGCATCCAAGGCTCACCTGCGAAGATGCGAAAAAGAAATACAACTTACCAGCAGGATGATGCTGAGCCCGAGGTTTACGTGGAATCGATTGACGTGCAAACTCCGTTATGTAGACTGTTGTCTGAGTGTATGAATTTGCCTCCCCGGGGCCCCTTCCAAACAGGTTTCTTCGATCTCAAAAGATAGCGAGAGAAGAAGTGTTGAAGGTTGGTTGAAGGTATAGCGGATTGACTCGGATTCTCATCCGGTACGATCCGAGATCACGGATCTTTCCGTGTGGCGGCACCGCCTTTCATGCCTTTGTCCTACACCACAACCAAACCACAACGTTGTTTTCCTTGTGCACAAAAAAGTCACTGCAATCCTTGGTTCCATGGCTACTGGAGCATGTGATGCTGTGGAACTCGGTATCATGTGGCACAAGAAATGGCTGTTTGTGCTGTTTGTCCCTTTGCCTTTTGTTGTCCAAGTAAGCATGGATACCGTTTTGTTTATCGGATACCTTCCGGTCCATAAGAAGAGACTGCGCCCACAAAGGGTGAAATAACAATAAAATCTCCCTTCCTCGTTCACTCATGAGCTTCATTTACATTGCGCTAATATACCTCTCAACATCAACCGTTACTTTCCAGAGCTAATGGCAGCGGCTTGTTCTCTTTTATAACCGCCAATTCCACAACCTAAAGCAACGCGAAAAATCCAGACATTGCGAGGAGAAGCAGTCCGGCGGTCGGCGCGAGCGCGCGCGCGCTTGCGGCGTTTGTAAATTCGCTGGTGATACCCACCTGCTTGACGCCGACTACGGTGCTGTTCAAGTTCGCTGCAATTCCAAGCAGTCAGTGAACTTGTACGATTTCCTAGATGGGCCGTAGACCGACACACCCGTGAAATTTGCGCCACATCGGTCAAGGGTTCCAATGTCGGTGCTCCCCAGCTTCACGGCGAACTGGTACTGCGCCTTTGCGCATTCGTTGCACGGGGTAAACAAGGTTGAAGAGGCCAGGAAGATGGTCAACAGGATATCTCCGGGATCTGCGGTGGTAGTGGTATTATTCGCAGTCGTATCAGTATCGGTATCGTTCCTGCTCTGAAAGGTCTCGACTGTGCAGAACGTGTTTGTGACGGTGCTGTGGATGAACTGGGGTAAGCGGGGCAGGGATAGTGGGCCCAATCAAGCTCACTCCTTGAGGCACAATAACTCCCGGAGCTCAACGAAACCCCTCGCATCGTCGCCACACGTCGTGTTGACGGCAGCCGAGATCTTGCCGATTGTATCGGAGCTGCATATCGTCAGCGAGGCAGCGAGTTGGCAGACTCGGGGGCGCACCTGCAGGTCCCAACTCCACAGAAATCGATGAGCCAGGTGTTGAGTGTGCTTTCGACCTCCGCGGCGGACGAATTTTTAGTCCCCAGAGCAAAGACGTCTTTGAGAGCGCTGGGGGCGAGACATTTGAATGCTGGGTCGGACGAAGTAACGACGCTTTCGAAAGCGCTTCCACAGGAGCTGCGTAAGGTCAGACATGATGATCCTCTGGGAAGAGGGAGTTGATAGACTGACGAGGAATTGTTTCGGCGAATGCTAGCAGCGGCCACAGCCGTCAACGCAGCTGCAGCTGTCAGAACAAAGAAACTGAAATTCTTCACCATATCAACTAGGATAATGGATTCAAGCAAAGGTTCAACACAACAGTGGGGAGCAGAAGAACGGGCGAAAAAAAGAAGAGGTGGCCAGCCACGAAGGAAAAAAGAGGCTGAAAAAAAATGAGAGTCCCGCCTATGGCCCGTTATATCGTCGAAAATTTCGCGGTGGCCGGCGCCAATCTGTCACATCTGGTTAACGGATAAATCGCGGCATCGCCAACAATATTGTCCGCGGGACGTGATGATGTTGACTCAGATTGAGCCATTTCCCGCCGCACAAATTGGGCACAGCATCGCAGTGTGAAGATGCTCTCATTAATGCGTTGAAGAAAATGCTTTGATACTGACTCACAATGGGTCAGAATGAAGAGCATGTATAGGTGTCTACCATGATGTGAGGTGAATGTGAATTATGTCCATCTCATCGAATTAGGTTGTTTTTCACCTCCTGGTGTCCGACTCTATGCCCCACTTTTCCATATCTCTCCTGGTTTGCATATTTCACAGAAGCCTTACCGTAACCGCCACCGTGTAGGTGGTCCCCGAGGGCTATACAGGATGGTACGGGTTACCGTACGAACCCATAACCGTATACCGTATTGTACAGTTACGGTGGGGATCCCTACTTTCTATAGCTTCCGCACTACTATGCCCAGGTTCGGAGGCCGTAAAAAACCGGACTGGACCGTGGGTTAGGTTCGGGGTTCGGGGATTGTTGAATTTTTTTGAACCTGTGCGAACATGTGCGAACCTGTTCGAACCCGTAATTCTTTCTCTCACATTAGCCATGTCTTGATAAAGATTTTGCGTTCCTGGCCTCCAATGCACCTTGGCAGTGACGTCCCTTCAATGGACGACGAGTCGGACGAGGAGAGGTACAAGGAGTTCTCTGGGGAGCTGGACAGGATAGCTTTCCAACGGCAGGTGTTTAGACATGTGATGGAGGTCGACTGAGCGAGCCCGAGGCGTCCGAATCGATGTCGGAAATTGCTGGGTCGTGCCGCATCGTTCTCCGTCTCATTGTTCAGCACACGCCAGTCATGCATTGCGGGACTGAACCCAGCGGCTCCAGCGCTACTCGAGAGCGTGCAGCGATTCAGCCGGGAGGGGTTCATCGTGTGCTGGAAAATACTGAACTATTTCATTCAAATCGACAGGGGGGGTGACGCGTGACCGGATTTACCTTTTCGACATTTCGACTGCGGCCGGATTTTTGCGTGACACCCCCAAAAATTTCGACAGTTTTGACGCTTTTTTGTGCTCCTAGGGGGGGGGGAGGAGGAGGATACTCGTGACAGTTTGGAGGTTCGACAAACCCCTCCGTGACGCGTGACCTCGACCAATATTCGACATCGACAGAGGGGTCCGTGACCCGTGACTGTCGATTTGAACGAAATAATTCAGTATGGCGAAGGGCGGTCATTGTTCTTGGTTGCGATGGAGGTGAATGTCTGATTTACCGTGGCCTCGGTCTCGTTGTCGCTCGATTCTCTTCCTACAGAAAGGCTTTGTCGATTTTGCTGTATGCTGCAATGTATTTCTTGCATTGCAGCTGTAGATTGTGCATGTATTATATTATCTACATGTGTAGTATTTAACGTTGAGGTGATGTCTGCTTCAGGCGAAGCGTTCATCCAGCAGATTCAAGTTGGAATGGCGCGGTTCAACTTGGTGCACGCATGAAATTTTGAATATTCCGCCACAAATCTCCAGGATTGCGGCTCGCGACTCGTTGAATTTGCGCCAAGTTAACCGCTCTTTCCGCGACGCGCGCAACACGCCAAACATCACGTGATCGTGCCGTCTTGCCGATAGCACCCGCAACATTTTGAACGACGTGGTTCGCACGCCCGAAAAAACGCGCTATCCACGCTCATCATGTCGCCCAGCGCATCCCGCTGCCTGACATACCTGCTCCTGCTCGTCCCCCCGCTCGTCGTGTCCTTCTATCTGCTCGCCTCGTTCCCCCCGCCACCTGGACCGCTTCCGGTCCCGTCCTATCCGGGGCTGGCAAGTCTCCCACCGGACTCGCGTGCGCGGCAGATATACAGCGAAGACTGGGTCGAGGGCGGCGAGGGGGCCTATGTTGACCTACCCATGGGGCGCGTTCGTGCCGTTTTGCATCCTTGTCATGGACCGATGCTGAGTGGCGTGGCAGACGCGGTATTGGCTCGCGGGGCCAGAGAACGGCAAGAAGGTCAGTTTATCGACAATACGCGATCTTCTATCTTATCGGTCATCGCTTCCGGCGCAGATTGTCCTCGTCCATGGCCTCTCGATCCCCGCGCTCGTCTGGGGCCCGCTCGTCCCGCCACTCGTTGCGGCGGGGTACCGCGTCCTGCTGTATGACCTATATGGGCGGGGATACTCCGCGGCCCCCGTAGGCGCTACCTACGACGCGCAGTTGTATGTCTCGCAGCTCGCGCTCCTCATGCAACATCTAGGTTGGCAAAAAACGCGGCTGGCAGGCGTCAGCATGGGCGGTGCTATCACCGCGGCCTTTGTCTCCACATTCCCCGCACTCGTTGAGCGCGAGGGTAGTGCTGGTGGCGAGTGCGGGGCTGGTTGAGGTGCGTTGAGACTCCGTTTTCGCCTCACAACCTTTCACCTGAACTATCGCCTGAGCAGGCCTCCGACCTCCCGCGCACCGCAAAGGTCATGTCCTCACCCTTCATACAAGCACTCACGGCGAACCCGCTCATAAACGTGCGTATCTACACCCCCTTCAATGTAAACGCAACTCTCAACTGGCGGGACACAGGCCTACCTCCGCCACCTGGCGTCCAAAACTGAGGAGCACCACAATACCGGCGGCGCGCCGCAAGAGGGGCCCCTGCGCGAGCTCGTGCGGCTCCAGTCGGCACATCTTCCCGGGTTCAACCGCGCGGTGTCGTCGTCGTTACGGGCGGGGCCCGTCACGGGCATGCGGTGGGCGTTCGAGAGCGAGGGGTGGGCTGGGCGGAAGGTGCTGCTTTTGCATGTGAGTGCTTTGTTTCGTTTTGTCTCACTGCGGTTCTGCCGCCATCATCTCATCCGCCCATGTTGAACCTGTACCTCCACTTATTTTTCGCGCCTCTTCTCCGCCAGCTCCTATCGGGCTTCGAAATATTCCCTGCACCTGCTCCTTCCTCCTTCCCTCACCCAGCGCTCACTCCATCCACAGGGCACATCCGACCAAACCGTCCCTTCCGCGCACTCGACGCGCATCGGCGCCCTCATCGAGAGCGCAGGGCGAAATACATCCAGCTACGCAGAGGTGCGCGCTTCCACTGTTCTAGTTTGAATTATATGATCCTTCTCTTTTGTTTGGCCTGCGACGTTGTCTTGTCTAATTTTTGGACCCTGGCGACCCGTCGTTGCAACCCAGAACCCTCCCGTTCCTTTCGTGCTGCGCCGTCGCGTTCCCTCTCCCTTCTCCCTCCCAGTTCACCGGCGCTGACCGCTCGTTCGCAGCCCACTCCATCCTCCACAACTAAACATAAGAAAAAACCAAAACCACAACCCACCCCGGGGCGTGCGCGCGTCACCCTCATACCCGACGCGGGCACGCGCTGACGTGGACGCATGCGCGGGAGGTGGGGGAGGTCGTTTGTGCGTTTTTGGCGGGGTAAGAGGCGGGGATGTGTGCGGACTCTGTTTCGTCGGGACGAGAGGGCTTGAGGTGTGTGTGTAGGATATAGTTGGCCGGAGGTGCGGATGTATGTGCGAGGATGGGAGGTATATGTAGCCTGGACTCGGATGGGTGCTGTATCATAGACGCTGCTGGCTTACACTAGGACTGCTTTGGTATTAATTTGTGTCTTCTTTTTTTTGGTTGGTTGGATGAGGCGATGGGTGGTTGGACAATTGGATGCCGGGCGTTTTCCGAACACATCGTTACACAGCATGGAATACTTGCGGGAGAGACGAACAAAGACAATGCAGAGACCTAGCCTCGCGATCGCGCCGGCAACGACAAAACGTCAGGCTCGGCGTTAGGATTGGCGATCAGCCATCATCGATCGCTAATGCTCACACGCTGTCAAGCCACACCTTGTCATCTGCTCTCATGTTGCCACCAGCTCAACTTCCTCCAGAGCTTTGGGACCGCATCATCACTGGATTCCTCTCCCCCGAGCTCCACGATTGGGAGCAAGAAGTCGTCGACCGGAGTTATATACGAGACTTGAAATCTTGTTCTCTCGTCTCGGGTGCCTGGCTCTTTGCGGCACAATCGGCGCTGTTTAGCCGTATTGTCCTGAATCTCGACTTCCGTGGCCCTCCAATGGACCACTGTCGTGGACTCGCCGCTTTTCTGAAGGATTCCCCCCACCTAGCCGCACGTGTCTGCAGCTTATTTGTGACACTGAATGTCGAGATTTTCACCCTCTTGGCCACCATGGAACTGCCGCACTTGCGCTACATCCACATCGGCGCAGGAGAGGCCGAAATTATGGACGACGGTGTTGCAGAACTCGTACAGGCCACTGTCGCACGCCCATCGATCCGACACCTACGAATGACCGACATGGGTTTTCTCTCTGATGCTCTCGCGACGATCCTTCGAGCCAACGGGCATTTACAAGGCCTCCATTTCGGTCGATGCGCCGCTATCCACGATCAACTGACGAATGTCAGTGAACGATCCCAGCGAGCAATGATCACACATCTTTCTGTCGCCCGTTGTTCCCCTTCACTCGCCAAGCTGCTCAAAGATCCAGGACTGCCGCTGGACTTTTCTAAGCTGGTCTACGCCAACGTCCTGAACTCCGCCACTACCCATCTTTCCGAATTCCTGGGCGCAGTTCGGGAAAGCATAAAGTGGCTAACTTTTGGGCCTGGTAAGCCTTCCGTCCCTCTGTGCGCTGTTTTCATTAATCGCCTCCACAGACGACGTGAATGATGCAGTTCATGACCTGGGGGACTCCGATGCTGATTCCGCAGCATACCGATCCATAGAACCGATGCGCTTCCCCGCCGTGACGCGGCTCACGCTTAACGTGTGGTCGCCCAAGTCAATCGCCGAGTCGTTGCCCATTTTCTCCGGCCTCCCCCCGCAGAACTACATCCAGGATGTAACCTACGTCGTTATGGGGCGTGCGTCGCACGGTCCGACCTGGGACCGCGCCAAGGCCCTGGCGGCCGCATTTGACGCGGGATTCGCGGCGCTGCCACTTCCGGCGCTGGAGCGGGTCGAGATTCGCTTTTCGGCAGCGCTGGATGTGGAGGATCAGGTGTCGATGTATCGGGAGGCATTTCCGCTCCTGAAGGCGAGAGAGCTGTTGTTTTTTGCGAGTTATTGAGGGGAGGAGAAGGCGCTCAGGCATCGGCAATTTCTGGCAACCGGAGTCCGTCCAGCCGGGTGAATCTGCCGGTGGCGGCGGTCGCAGGCGTCGGCATATATTCGGCCCGACTGTTGAACTTTCGCGAAGCTCGATGAATCCGACTCGCAAATGATCTTTCGTCTCTCGTCGCGCCGCGCCAGCTGCAAAGGATTCTGAGAACGGGGTATTATTCGTTGGAATTGGTATTAAGTTCGTCCACAACTTGAAGAAAACTCAATTTCGTTGTCGAATGATTGGAACGAATTAGCCCATTTAATTCGGCGGGTCTGTGATCCTTCTCCCCTTTATCTTGACCGCCTCCGCGAACTCTGAGAAGCGATCGCAAGGGTCACTGTGCCACGGGATGTGGCGGGATTTCTTTAATCGATCTGGGTGACATTGGGTATTCTTCGTCCGTGGTCGACTGGATCAATACGCGTGAGACCTTTTATTGAATGCAGAAACTGGAAGTAGAGGCTCACTGTAATAACACGTGTAGTCATCACTGTGAAAGACGGTATTTGTGTCGCCTGCCGCAAGTTACGGCGCGAATTAAGACTGCACGCGTGAGATGAGTGGTGGAGATATCCCTAGTATTTACATGTACTCACGACGCGAGCAAGGCATTTGTATAGAGTCTTCCCAGCGAAAAATGCATTCCCTGGAATCGAACATCAGCTTGAACAATGTGACAGGCATTATTGATGGAATTTACGATGAATATGAAGGTGTGTGGGGCAGCCAGATACTAGAATCCCTGTTTTAGTGCACACTGTTGATTAATGGGGGCTGAACGTACGGCAGCCAGGCAACCAATTGCTAGTACGCTGTGGGATGGTTTAGATGCGTATCGATCCAATTCGGAAATGCGATACCTAGTCGCTAGGCCTGTAGCAACGGTGTAATGGACAACGCGTGCAACAGCAAAGTTCGTCCTTTAAGGAGGGAGTTATGAAAAGGAATAATGCGGAACAGGAACGCCAATCATACCGGTCAAAATGAGTTTTTCCCTGCTGGAGGTAAACTACCAATACAACCGCGATAGCTACGTCCACTGTGCGGATCAGTGGGACAACTGTGAGACGCACACATGTCATATGAAATCACCTACCTACGCCGCCGAGCGCGAAAAGCGCAACAACTTCGGCGGTGTGGACGCTGAAATATGCGACGCTCGGCACCTGCAAGATCTGTGCAGATAAAAGGATCCCCATTGCAAACGTAGCAAGGCATGCGGCCGTCAGAATGCCAGTCAACATCCAGTTGTGTCTACTGAACATCCAGATTCTGCAAACCGAATTAAAAGGGAAGACATCAAAATACACACACTGAATGCGAACCGATGAAGGAAAAATCCTTGACATAGGAGGGTCGCCGTTCCGACGAAGATTAGGTGTAGGTCCAGCGAATGTGTCGCCACAAGCAGGGCTGGACCATTCCCCCAATTCGTCACCAGATAATGATAGCACGATTGTGAAATGAGGACGAGGTGGGTGGCATCCAGCAACCTTTGTGCCGTAAGCCAGATATAAAGGCACCGGTTAATTTTGCTCACCATACGATAGCGACCTGTGGGGCCAAACCTCAGAGGTATCGGAACTAAATGCAGAGAGCTACTCGCCAATAATTTGACTCTGCGAAGATCGTCGGGGAAGCTTTCGTAATATATGTATGCTTGGACCGTTAATACCCCTTGAAAGCTAGAGTGTCCAATTGTCGGAAACTAAATACACGCCAGCCCCGAGAACCTACAATGTGGCAAATAAAACTTTAGACGCCGTCAGAAGTTTTCATTTCCACAATTGAGTGCAGTGTATGCACACCTCCGATGAGCATGGCTCCATATGTGACATCCATTGGGCTCCCCATCTTCGCAAGAGACGCGGGAGAGTGAAAATCCCCGGTGCAGACTATATAATATACGCTGTGGAAATTCGAAGGCCCCGTGTACGTTAGCGGTGTGCGAATCTTATAAGGTTCAAGTTCAATTGCCAAATGTCGAGCGGAATCTTCGGCGGTACGGAAGGTGATTCGCCTGTACAAAAGTTGTATTTCTTACTTCTTCCTCCTACCCGATTTTAGCGCGTCCAGGGTACAAAGGGACCCAATTCCTGACAAGCGGATTTTGTGTTTCACTCTAGAGAAGGCAAAAAGGGTGTACTGTGGGAACGCGGCCAGCCCGCGTGGAAAAAATACTGTGAGACTCACCGGGACTCGGGAGCCATTTGTATACATTTCTTTACCGGTGGGAGAGAAAGTCGAGGAACGGAAACACACCGGTGTGCACCCGCCAGACGCGTGTGGTAGGTTTTCGCTTGACTATGGGTCTCGCCTACCCTTCATCGTACATACACGCGACGTTACAACCTCGGCCGGAGTGTCGATACCGTTCTTGGGCTTGTGTTTGTGTGCTCATATCGGCTTGCATGGGGTATGTGAGGCCGCAAGGAGCGAAAAAGCACCGAGCCAATGCATTATCCAATCAGATTTGGGTGAAATACAGTCGGGTGAAAGAACTGCCACTACGACTCGGGGTCAAGATTTTAGTTAAGGGATTCCCCGCACGGTCCTCTTTCTGTGGAGAACTTGCATCGGAGGCAGTACATCGTACCGCCCGCCGTGCTCCACCTGAGATTTGAAGGTTCCAGAGATTATGAACCAGCGGTAGTGTATTACTTTGAGAGAATATCCTGGGTTGGTACTGTATAAGTCTGTCTTGTTTGTGCATGCATTTGCAGAAGTTGGACGCGAGCTGATCACATGACCCAACCAGGTTGAGGTTCTAAGACTCTTGGTAAGAGCTTCTGGGATGTTGTGGTTCATGATCACACATGTCTGCAAAAGCTTCGAGCTGAATGTGCTCCCTCAACAATATCAGAAAAATAAAATTACCATCCCCGGGGAGTCCGGGCGCCAAGCGAAAACACGTATATCCCCGGTTTGAACCTAGTTCAGCGCGCGTCAATGACCGTTAACGATTCCGGGTTGATGTTGAGCCAGTCAATTTCCGATCTTGAGCCCACGCTGAGAAGCACTGGGTGGATTCGAGAATCAACCGGCGTTCCTGAGCGGGACCGTGCCGCGTAATACTACCTACCTACCTACCGAGTCTCTGGAAGCGGGATTACGGTTGGCAGCGAATGATAGCGCGTCGTTGACTACCTTCAACTTGGCTTGCGGTGGACGGCTCCCAGCCATGGGCGCCGCGACTAAGTTTCTCTGGTCCAGGTCTTCATCGTTCCCACCGTCCCCGAGTTATGTTTCCAAGTTTTTCTCCGTGATGCCGAAAGAGAGCCCAACTTACTGCATTGGTTGACCAACCGCTCATCCGGAAGCGAGCTCCCAGGTAGGATGCCGATTCAATGAGCCAAGAAGAAGCGTCGCATACTCAAGGATAAGATCTAGAGCGTATGACTATAGTATTCGGGCAATAGTGAGGACAACGTTCTGTCCCACGTGGTACTTATGTTGATAGGCACGGCGTTGTATGTGGTAGTACGTCGTATGCAGTACACGGGCGGTATAGGTATAGTATCCGGATTAAAAGGAATAATCTCTGGGGGTCGTAACTTCTCGTGGTCAAAGTACCTGGCTGCTGGCCGAGCACTTCAAAAATAGCAGCCCACAAGTCGAGCGAATCAACGGCGGCGGCCACTACAGCATTTCATATTGCTGGCTCAGTTGATGCAGTTGATGCTCTGAATCCCGTCAATCGGTACCCAACTAACTGAACGTTTCAGAGACTCACGAATAAGGGGGCACCCCTGCGCGTATATCTCCATCGTCCCCATCCCCGTGCGCAGCACGCTAAGCAGCTCCGCCTCCTCCGCGTCAAATAGTCCCTTCTCGCACGCGACGGGGAACCCGCGCACGGCCAGTACCTCGTCCATCAGCACCCCACACGCAAGTGCACAGAGGGCGCCGACGACCGGGTGTGCGATCGCCTGCGGTCCGCCGACGCGCACGTCGCCGAGGCAGTCGAGTATCGCGCGCGCGGCGAAGAGGCAGGTCGTCTGCGCGGTGGTGTCCGAGCCCACGGCGCGGCGGTGCAGGCGTATCGCGGCGGCGGCGGTGAGGGCGTGCGTGACGGCGAGTGTGCGCGAGGCAGTGTCGTCGCCCAGGTAGGCGTAGATGGGGGGGGAGGGCCTGCCAGAAGGCCGTGATGCGGCGGTCGAGGAGGCGGTACGCCGTCGTGTACTGGGTCCCGAGCTCTGCGGACCACAGCTCATCAGATTGGGATTGGGGGACGAAGAGGGAAGAGATGGGGCAACGTACCGACTGACCACGCCGTGCTGAGGCGCATGGTGTCGTGGAGTAGCACAGATGCTTTGGCGTACAACATGCAGAGCGGCGGAAAGCGGCTCTCTGTGAGCAGGTGGAGGCTGTCTTGTATGCTGAACCCAGGAAGCAACATGCCTGCCTCGTAGTCCTCGATCTCGTATGGCCACGGAGCGCTAATTTCCCCACTCGCAGACTCAAGGATGCAAAACGCTGCAGCCCTCGGCATGTCGAGGGAGAACTTGAGGTGGGTCTGGAGACAGACCACAGCCCAGAACGCTCGGATGCCTTCCCCCTCCTCGAGCGCGTTTGTGGACGGTGCATGGTACACGTCCTCTAGGTCGGGTACCGGAATCACGGTGGCGCTGTCCGGGCTTGGGCGATTCTTGTGGAGCCGGTGGCCAAGCACGAGCGTCGCGGCACCGTTGGCATAAAACTCAGCTTCGATGAACTGCTTGGTTCGCAAGAGGTAAGTCGAGAGAAGCACAAGGGCCTGGATCGTATGCAGGTAGTGTGGCGAATGTTTGTCGGCTGAGACGTCGGCGGCGATGTGCTGTCGTGCGCGATCGAGGAAAAGCGCCTCGAACGACAGCAGAGAGTGGGATTTGGAGAGGTGCGCACCCCATAACGCGACGACGTCGAGCAGGGCAACAGACGGTCGGCCAAGTACAGCATCTCGGAAGCGGTGGGGATGGAGGAAGAATCCGAATTGGGTGGCGTGCGGGAGGAAAGACTCTAGACTGCAAATCATGGTCAGAAGAGGTCGACCAGAGGCACCGGGCACATACAGCATATGTGTGGTAGCAAAAGGCGGCTCCACGGAATCAGACGATTCGGCCGGGTCTTCCAGCGACGGGAGGAGGGAATTCACCGAAGAAGGCGAGGATTGGAAACGCGGCACAGCGGTTTGGAATGTAGAGCCGTTATCACTATTTGACGAGGACCCACCGAACGAGGAGCGTCTGGTGTGCGGATCATAAGACGAACTGAGTAATTGCGGGGTCTCGATCTCTTTCGGGGGGGTCGTCCCAGTGTTTCGCAGATCCTTCAGACGCATTTGTAGACGAGCTACTGTACGCTCGAGTCTCTGCGTTCGCGACATGGTATCTGTGTACTCGCACGGATCCTCCTTTGGAACACGCGTACAGCAGCCACATACCGGGCGCTGGATGCAAATCAGCCATGTTGGGATGGGCAAGGGGTAAAACTCTTACGACTCCGTTACACTTCTGTTGAGAAAGCGCGTTAGCAAGATCGAATCAAAGATTGAGCTCGCGGACTTGCGATTTTGAGGTGTCTACAGTTTAGACAGGCCTTGCCTCTTCTGAGCGGCCGACAGCGTTCCTGCTTCTCTGGGGCCATTCAAGTATACGAGTGGTGTGGCGGGATTGGTGGTACGGAAAATGGATGAGAACAAGACAAGTCCCGAGTCGCGGAAATTGTTATATGACTGCCAAGCCTGTGCATTAGCCGGAGTGTTTTGACGGTGCGCTGACGTACAGCGCACCGCTGAGACCTCGCGACGAAACGCGTGACTCGGGCGATGCCTCACGCTCACTGTTGGTGGGTGTGTGGGAATGCAGTTTCGGGTTATCGCCAAGCGCGTGCCCCCCGATGTCACCGACCTATAGCTAACTGTAATGGCGGAAGAAGACAGCGGCGATCTAAGGTATTCCGGTGATTGATCGAATCCACAGAGGATCCTGATCCACGGATCCATGGCGAGTTCAAAGCCAACGATTGCCGTTTCCGTTGCGTTTCCGAGTATTCCAGAAAACGAAAATTGATGAGGCACGTCGGCGCACTATCTCATATATATCGGCAGGAGCTGCGCCGAGCCGCGCCGTACCGATCCCGGGTGTTTGCTTGTTCCCTGTCCTCCTCCGGACGACTTGAACCTCAGATCAAGTCAGGGACCCAGCCTCAGTGAGTCTGCCAATTCATCCGGTAATATTCAACAGATTCTATTCAAGTGAAATTTCTTCTGTACGTTGGCGAACATACTTTAAAAACACGGTGACTGCAGGCCCTGTAAGACCAAGAACACTGATGCTTCAAAAGCACTGCAAGTCCAGTGGTTTTACCATCAATTGAACTGAAGTTTTGAAACAAGGCAGGGTGGCAAAAGCGCAGAATATTCACGAGAAGTAAAGGTGCGTGCCGGAGCCGCCGAAGAGCGGCCTGATGGCGGCAGAGGCAAATGAATATTGATCGACGATGTGAATCATGTGATCACACTGCCACTTCCGTGGCGTGATCTCTTGCACAACTCCCACATCGATACCAAATCGATACCTCACCAGTTGCTCACCAGTACCAATGCATATACGGTGACGATAGCTCGCCCCGCATACAAACAGCTATCGAGATTTCGGCCCGCGGCGTTGCCGACCTGTCTACCCCCTGGTTCTTTATTCGTTCCTTATTGGTCAGCAGTGTGCCGTCTCGACGGTTTTCGCAACGCAGAAATTTTTGTCTTTCTTGTCTTGACGTGGATCTTGGAGCATGTAACAGTTTCTCTATTCAATACCGTCAATGCATGGATTCTTCGATCGCAATTTTTTTCCAGCGATTGGCTTCGCCACTCCAGGTTTTGAACGCTTGAATCAACTCCCTCGCAACAATTGCAATTTATTCGACCCTCCTCAGCCGCGCTATCAAATGACCGGAAGATCATTGACACAGCCCGGTCTCGCAAAAACATTGGAGGTCTTACCATGTGGTGCACTTGATCAAACTACTTGCTCGCAACCATGGCAATCAATTCGACCCGCGCTACCGAATGACCGGAAGATTATTGACATAGCCCGGTCTCGCAAAAACATTGGAGGTATTACCTTGTGGTGCATTGTGGTGCACTTGATCAAGCTATTTGCTCGCAACCATTGGAATCTATTGCCTCAGCTCTCCTCAGCCGCGCTGCCGAATAACCGGAAGATTGTTGACACAGCACAGCCGGCGTTCCAAAGAACTCGCTCCTCAAAAATATTGATGACCCCTATGCCGCACAGCCGTGGCACCGCTTACAACCAACCGTAATCGAATTTGAATTTAATCCGAGTACGCTTTGAAGCTCGGCTGCACTTGGCATACACGGGTGGTCGGGGATTAAGAACCGACCGACACAAACGAAGAGGTGCGCCATTCGTTGCTTTTTGAAGCTGGTGACACTCCTCATCCACATGCGACTAACCAAGTGGTGTCTAACTGTCGGGATGCTTCCTCCCTCCCAAAATGCGTTCCGTGCGGGTTATCACACAAATGATAACATGTTTATTCTTCGATGTGCAATCGATAGAGCTCGAGCCCTCGGAAAACCCCTGTTTGTTGTCTTCGCAGACCTGAGCAATGCCTTTCCCTCCACGGACCAAGCAACACTTTGGTTGAAAATGCGTGCAGCGGGCGCTGGCGGGGCCATATTTGACTGGCTCCGTATGCTCTACCGAAGAATGACCTACATTGTCAGGCACGAATCAGAAGTATCTACGATGTTCCGCGCGCTAATCGGGATTCTAATCGGAGACACATCGTCTCCGATCCTGTGGACATTATACCTGTCGGACTTCAAGCTCCTCTCTGATGCGACCACAGACATGCTTCTTGCGGGTATCTTCATCACAAACCTGGAACAGGCCGACGACGTAATTCTGATTTCCCTGACTGCTGATGGGGCGCAACGGAAAATGAATGCCCTATGGAAATGGTGCAGAGTGAACTTCATGGTCATCAATGCTATCAAATCCCTACTGATGATCTATGGTTCAATTCCAAGACTCCTGCCCATTTTTCACTTCGGAACTGAGGCCGTGACGATTGTCAAGTCAACCAAATATGTTGGCTTCAACCTGAAATCCACAAAGAGAAATATTTTCGAAGACCACTACGAGAAAAAGGCGAGCAAAGCCAGGGCAATTGCAAACACATTGCTTGGCCTCGAGTCTATGGTCGGCGTACTGCCGCCGTGGGAAGCGCGCAAAATGTACATGGCTCTCGTGGATCCGCATCTCACACACGGCTGTGAAGTCAGCCTAGATGTGAATCTCGACCTTCTCAAGCCCTTGGAAGATGTACAGACTGAATTCCTAAGACGTATACTTGGCGTTAACAAGCGATCATTGATTGCACCCTTGTTCACAGAAACTGGTCTAGTACCGCTGCGTTTCAGGCGAGTCATCCTGGCACTGACACACTTGAAATACCTCCTGGCCGTGGACAATGACAGATATGTCAAAGCGGCTGCGGACGATTCAGTGTTGCTCTTGGACTCCGGCATGCCATCATGGGCTATGGATCTCCGTTATGTGATCGACAAGCTACCATTTAGAATTGTGCTGCCGAACCTTACAACCATTACGCCACGTATGGTTGACGGGGTAATTAAGTCCGTGAATGCCGGTCTTCGAGTGTACCTTCAGTGGTCCATCGATAATCCTGACTCACCAAAATTGTATCTCCTGCGAGGAAGATTAGAACCGGAGAAAGACAGTGCGCCAGTCCACAAGACGTTGCAATTCCGACACTATTTAAATGTAGTGAACCCCAAACATCGGAAAGCACTTACGCAACTGCTGCTATCGAGCCACTGTTTAGCCTTAGAAAGATTGCGTTGGGTTGAATTTCGTCGCCCGCGGATTGACCGCAACTTGAGGGTCTGCAGATTCTGTAAAACCGAGATCGAATCGCCGGAGCACGCTTTGTTAGAGTGCACGGGAGAGTTGGAACTCGTTCAGCTCCGCCAGAACTTCCTCGTTCGAATGAGGAAGGACATACCTGGTTTGCGGCCGCTGAACTCGATGCCGACCGCAAGATTCTTTACTCACATGATCGCCTACAGAGAGACTATTTCATTGGTTGCAAAATTCGCGTACGAAGTCACTCAATTTTTTGAGGCTACTCCCATTTATGTTCCCCCTCTTCCTTTACACTGGTTGACTCTACCGCGGCACAACGATTAGAATCTTTTTGCGCCACTTCCATCCTACTTTAGATAGACGTTCGGGTAATGTTCGAATAGCTCGTCAAGTAGGATTGTTGGGGTCCAGGGCGAAGGCACGAAGGGCTCGTGCGTGCCGGGATAACCCTGGGAACACAGTGTTCAGAGACTGGACCATGCTGTGTATAATATATCACTATCACTATCACTATCACCTTGCTTTTCCCTTCTTTTTTTCTACTATGTAGCACTGTACTGTACTATGTAGACGTATCGACACCATCATCCCCCCCGTCCGGCCTCATGACAAGCCCCTCCGTTTACCCCTCCAGGAAGTATACAAGATCCGGGGTGTCGGGACATTTCCCGTCGGCCGTGTCGAGACCGGTATCATCAAAGCTGGAATGGTCGTCAGCTTCATGCCGCCCAATATCAGCGCAGGGGTCTACTCCGTCGAGATGCACCACGAGCGGGTCGAGCAGGGCAGCCCTGGCGACATCGTCGGTTTCGCCGTCAAGTACGCTGCTTTTCACGCCTATCAGTAGCGGTCATAGAGTAACCAGTTTCTGAACATAGGAACGTGGCGGCCAGGAGCTTCGTCGTGGAAACGTCGTCTCGGACGTGGCGCACGATCCCGCGAAGGAGGCCGCTTCTTTCACGACCCAGGTCATCGTTCTCAACCACCCCGGTCAAATTAGTGTCGGTTACGCCCCCATCCTTGATTGCCACACGACCCACGTCGCCTGCAAGTGGACCGAATTGATCGGGAAGAATGACCGGCGGTCAGAGAAGATGATGGAGCGCAGCCCCAAATTCCTCAAGAGCGGTGGCGATCGTCAAGCTCGTTCCGAGCAAGCCTATGGTATGTTGGTTCGATATTTCACCGTATAGTTCCATCATTGCATATGTGCTACTAGTATTCAGTGCGTCGAAGCTTACTTCGCGTATCCTCCACTCGGTCGTTTTGCCGTTCGTGACCTACGACAGACCGTCGCCGTCGGTTTAATCAAGTCGGTCGACATCGCAATAGCGGTGAGGTCTTCCAGGATGGGTTCGACTCACCTGCTCCTCTCTGTTTACTCTCACCCTATTGTATTCAGGCGATACCAACAGTCAGTCTATTGACAATTTGGGAACATCGGGGAACGACTGTTTCCTCTCGGGGTAGTGGGTCTGCTCGGAATGAGACTCTGGAGGTTTTCGAAGCACAAGTCACTACTCTTCTGACGCACATTCTGGATTCCCGCGAGGCTCGACATGCTGTTCTGCTCCTCAAGACCACAACGCGCAAGCGTTTCTTGATGCGGTGCAACATATAGGACTTCATTCTCCCACATAGTGCTCTCAAGACAATTCTTTCGGCTTTAGGTGCTAGATTGTGGGTCCTTACCCACAGATACACTACCGTGGGACGTAAGCTAATGCAGAAACTGTCCGAGGCTCACGATCAATTACCCACCTCACTCTTCATCGGTGGAGTATCTGACGCGGACGAGCATCCTACGTTTGCTGGAGGATTCGGCGACGTCTACCGCGCCTGATGTGATGGAAAACGTGTAGCTCTCAAGCGTATACGGACAATCACCGCCGACTCAACGAACCCGACGCATCTGGTAAGCCTTTCAACACGTTCGGTACACCTACAGGTTTTACCCCGCAGCCTCCCTTAGATGGGCGGAGGCTTACCGTAGTCACTTGACCCACACGTAGTGTAGATACCGTAGCAAACTAGCTACATAGGCCGTAAACGGCCTGAAAAGCTAGGATAAATATACATTGATTTCATCATTGGTACACCTGATCAATTTCTCGTCCAGAAATTCTGCAGGGAGGCGCTCCTATGGCAAGCTCTGCACCACCCCTTAATCCTTCAGTTCCTTGGAATAGACCGTCATACGTTTCCCGCGTCACTCTGCATGGCGTCGCCTTGGATGAAATATGGAACAATCTTGAAGTATCTTGCTGATCGTGGAAGAGAAGACGTTGCTCGACTAGTAAGGAGAGCACAGGAATTTGGGCTGTGATGCTAATATCACAGCTCTAGACGTTCGAAATCGCTACGGGCCTCGATTACCTTCATTCCATGAATATCGTGCATGGAGATTTGCGAGGTAATAATATCCTGATTTCTGACGGATATCATCTGCCTCTCCGACTTCGGGCTGGCCACTACCATCCAAGAAGAGCCAAGAAGGTAGCACTGACACCACGACCGGCGCACTTGTGTCCAGCTCCAACCGCGCCGGGAGTGTTCGGTGGTTTGCGCCGGAGTTGATCACGCCCGAGCAGTTCGGGACCCGGGTGCGAAAAGTTCATGAGGACGCGGGCAACAGACTTTGCCTTTGCGTGCGTCTGCCTCGAGGTACAATCCCTGAGCCAGAGACGCGTTACCTGACCCAAAAAATATTCCAGTTGCAAGCTGGCGCACCACCGTTTGCAGAGCTTCCGGATGTTCCAGCGATGTTAAAAATCATCGCAGGACAGCGGCCGGCGCGACCCGAGAACATGTCTGATCGGATATAGGTCGTGGTTAATGCCGCGTGGGCGGGAGACTTCCGACAACGGCCTGATACAAGCCGAATTATTATCTTCACTGGAAAATGAGTTAATTAAGTTACACGCCGGAGGACGCTATATTTGTTGCGCAAATGAAATCTCGATTCCATCTCTTACAGCTCGGTGGAATTGAGCGATGACCCCTCCTTGAGCAGCCAGCGAATGCCGGCCCTTATATCTGTCTCCCATTTAATACTCGCAGCTAGCTGAGGGAAATTGAGGTGGAACCCATGCGGGACGCCAGGATATCTGAACTCGACCTTCGTAAGAACCTAGGCCTCAATCCAACCGCAGTGGAAAGAAATCCAACGCACACATCGAAGTTTGTTAGCACCCCGCATTCGCGCAGGAGTCGCGTGTACAACAGCGCCTCGTCCCTGAGCGGGTCCAAGCCCGCGACTTGGATATACGCGGGAGGTAGTTTTTCGTGCGATAGAAGTAGCGGCGATATTTCAGGATGGGATGCGTCCACTTGCAGGCATTCTGTGATGTCGAACATAATGAATTTTTTGAGATGGTCCCTGCTTCACGAGCGAGAAACACACCAAGAAAGAAATTCAGGCTTGCACGCCCTATCATCGGTGCATCCTGGTTCTGCTCCAGCGACAGTAATTGTGTTTTGTATCTGCATCCCGACTCGATGAGTTATATGCCTTAGGGGAAAATAGACTGCTTACTGCTCTGGATATGCCTGGGGATGAATGAGAGATGGACTTTGCAGAATGTGACCAGTGGGTCTGCGGCCGTCGAAAGATGGGTCGTCTCGCGCGCGGTGGATGACTGCGGCGGCCAAGTGCCCGCCCGCGGAAGCCCCACCGACGAGGAAACCGCGTGAAACTGAAGCCGAAAGTTTAGGGGCATTGTTCATTGCCTTATTGTTTATGTTCAAATTGGTGGTGTATCTTAATTCTGCAACAAATGTGAGAGCAGCGCACCCATTTTAAAGCGGAGTAACAATCGTTCAGTCCACTTAAAAACTGATGTTCTGGTGCTAGTCTGTCGGACCGAATGAGTGGTGTACGGCGCGGGGTATTGCCTAAATGATGTACCTGTAGTCAACATTGACGATAGACAGTCTCAACTCCACACTGAGTATTCGGAGATAGAAGTCATCGAGATCCAGATCGCCCGAGATCCAACCTTTTCGTTTTCAGATCAGGTGAAATGCGCTTGAGGAAAGACACTTGCCTCCACCATGAAACCACACGAGGAGAGGGAAACCGGCGGTTTCGTCATCCTGGGGACAGGTTCAATGCATCGAACAGCGATCTTCCCGCCGTCGACCGGAACCTGGTCCTCTGTAACGCGGTACGCAGACCCTGGAGGCAAGGAATTAACTACTAATAGTAGTGCAGGGCCCGGAGCAGATGCGTACCTGGAGGGAGATGTGGGCGAAGATTGTCCATGACCTTCGGGTTGACGATTGAGGTCATAGCATGACGCTGAGAGGCGACGGTAATTGTACCGGGTGGCGGGTAAGCCGCCTGCAGCTTGGACCACAAAACAGAGAATTCTGGGTCCGGGGTAGATAGGTGCGCGTATTCAGCCATGAGTTGTAGCTTGGGTGGATGGATATGTGCGGTGAGTAAGGACAAGAGAGGGCTCCTACCTATATATACTGGCGTCGGATGATTCCGGGCCGGCTGCTGTGTTCTTCGATGCGTATCGGTGGCTCCGCAGTGGTACGTATCTGCCCGTGGTATGCCATGGATCAGCACCTATCGTATTACATAGTGTGGGAGGTGGGCCAGAATATACGACGTGTGAGATGCCAAAGCAAGTAGTAGGTCGCTGCTAGGGATGCACACCGGCCCCGTCAACGGGGACGGTGCCGTCTCGTCAGGGGCTCCAGAAAATAAATAAAATTCACGGGCGGGTAGGGACGGCATAGCGGATTTTGGATGGATTTCATCTGCAAACAGTAAAATCTTGTGTCGTATGAGTTGTTTTCATCCTGGGTGAGTTCATCTTTGACTAGGACGGCGACCCTAGGCCTGCACCAGCTCGACCAAAACTTTTTCTTTCAACGGTTTCAGAAATTTGCGGCCGTCGCCGTAAACGGGCGGCGTGCATCCCTAGTCGCTGCATTCCTAAGACTTATGGTGCTTTTGTCGTTCAGCCGCGGTTTCACACCGTGTTCTGTGGGACCGCATAAATAAAACAGCCTCGTTAGCGAGTGTGGTCACATCTTATGAATTGTTCCCAAATGGGTGCTTCCTTTCAATAGAACAAACAATTGCCCAAAACCACAAGCGGTGCGACGCCCGTACTGTTCTCTATAATCTGTTCCATTCTGTGTTTTCCACCCCAATCGCCCGGTACTCAGTCTCTATACATCCTGGTCCGGTCCAGTGTCATCGTCATTCGCCACCCATATTGAACCAATTACGCCACCCCCACTGGACTCACCAAGACTTACAAAAACGCGGGGGTGAACCTTGAATGGGATCTCCCATTTATTTCCTTTCTTATGTCGCGCTCAAAGGTCCAGCATTCTCTGCGCTCCAAAAGCCTTCCCATTGGTGGTGAGTCCTCGCCCATCACGGCAACCCACAGCTAATAGCCCTCCACCCATGGCCCGAGACAAGGCGGCAAGAACTCAGAACTTGAGCTCTCACAGGAAAGCGCGACTCACAAAGCCTGCCCCAAACATAATTCGGCGGTTTGCGGCCGTAAAGCCGTCGGGCAGACGAGTCAGCCTGACTCCGAGAGTGACGCCGGCTTAACGCCGAGAGCCGTGCCGGTTACAACCTCTGCGATGCCGTGCCATACAACGGCGCATAAACTCGGCATCGTTGAAAACGAATCGTACTCTTAAGGGTGTGCTATGCAATGCAATAGAATAAAAAATTGAAGCATTCCGGATGAGGAAAACCCACCGAGCTCCAACACGATCCAGTACTATTCCCATGATGACGCATGCCTCCGAGTCTTACCGAGGGGTACCCAGGCGCTGGTTGAATACTTTGCAGTCTAGCAACTCGGGAAACGAAATATCAACACGTTCCTTAGAGGGATTTAAAGCCTCATTTGCTCCTCAACACACAATCATTAATTTAGGTTTAGATGAACAGAGTATCGAGCGAGCTCAAAGCTTAATGACGATTTTCCCAACATGCGCCTGAGACGTCAGGTATGCAAATGCATCCTTTGCCTCCTCAAACGGGAATACGCGATCCACAACGGGCCGCGTAGTTTTGGGGTTGGCAGTAATCAGCTTTACCATGTCGTGGAACCTGTGCACGGCGTCGATTCGATATTGAGGGGAAAATAAAAGGACGAGAACGCACTGTGGGACTGAGCCGACGTATAGGCCGCGAATCTGAAGGCTGCGGAATATCGTAGGGACGACGATATCTACAGGGCCCGTGTCGTTCTGTTGAAAGGAGCGGGAGGAGTTTAGGGAGACCAAAGCAATGCATATGGAAGGCAATAATCGCGGGAGAGGAAGCGAACATGAGACGAGTAGGGTGTAGGATCGAACATAATCGTCGCGAGGCGGGCATCTAACGCAAGGAAAAGAGATGAACGCACCGGACCACCAACGAGCCCGATGATATCAATACTTCCACCGAGCCTCACGGCCCCAATCGAGCGTCCAAGAGTCGCGTTTCCTGCGACCTGAAATCAGGTCAATTTTCCAGGACACTGAATTATGGGGTTGTGACATACCTCGATGACGCGATCAACTCCAATCCCGCCAGTGAGCTTCAGTGCCTCCTTATCCCAGTCTGGGGTCGTCTTGTAGTTGATTACATGCGCGGCCCCAAGGTCCTTCACCACCTTGAGCTTTTCGTCCGAGGACGAGATGGCGATGACTGTAGCGCCCGACGCGACTGCGAACTGGAGAGCAAAGCTGTGGCGTGTAGAGTTCAATTATGGGAACCCGAGACAAAGGGGTAGCATACGCACATCGAGACCCCGCCCGTTCCTTGGATGAGGACCGTGTCGCCTCCCTTCAGAGGCGTATATCCAGAGAGCAATGCGTTTATACGCCGTCACGGCGGCGCATCTAAAATGAATTTTGAGAGGCTGAAATCTAAGGCCTAAGCAATACGCACGGAAGGGTCGACGCCTCTTCGTAAGAGAGATGAGGCGAATGGTCACGAGCGACTGTATAGAGAAAAATCAAAACCCGTCATCTCAGAAGCAAGACAAGCAGAGGTGACACCTACGTGCGCAGGGAACGCTCGATATTCGGTCAAAACACCCTGGACAGCACCACCCAATGCACTTCCGTCCGTCTCCGGCGTCTGGACATGGTTCAGCTTGTCGAGGAAGAAATTCGCGCAAACGCGGTCGCCTGATTCCACTGCTTGACGTCTTCGCCTACAGCAATGACTTCTCCTGCCATATCAGAGCATGGCACAAGATTGGGGAGAACCCTGTGAGCCGATTAATTAGGTCCTTATTGTTGTCGAAGTATACACGCACTTGGATGGATACTGCTTGGTCGCGATGAGGAGATCGCGGTACTTGAGTAAAAATGGACATCAGTGGGGTCTTGGGGCGGCACAATAACATAGTTGGATACCTGCAGAGACCACCGCGTGCGTCTTGACAAGGACCTCGTTTCCTTTCAGCTTGGGCAGTGGGACCTCCTCGAGAACTAGATTGTCATATGAGCCGAGCTGCATAAATAGAGCACGCGTCAGATAGTTTCGACGAATACTTGGGACCCTCTCACCTCGGAGTAGCGATACTGTCGGGTCTTGGTAGGGATCGACATTGTGGGCTTTGTCTGCCAGTGTGTGAAGCTCTCCTCCACACCTTCCGGCTATATATGCCGGAGTACGATTACTAATGATTCTGAGAACGCTGACGAAGGTTTTCGAAGACTCAATCAGCAATAGGCACCAGGCGAGCGTGGTGACGGACATGGTGACGGACAGGTGATGCAGAGGTCGGCCGTGCGGTCTGACGATGTGCCGGAAGGCCCGGAAGGATCCAGAAGTTCCGTCGCGGCCGCCTGAGCATGGCGCAAGTAAAAAAAGCCAGATTTGACGATCGATGACGATGGTGTCTTTCATTGGCGTTGGTGGTCGGGGACGGCTGTCGTGTATTGCAAATCACGGAATCTAACTCGAATCCCGAGCTAGCAAACGGTAGACGGCAGTAAATGAGAGACAATGGCGGGCGTGCATTCGAAGTGCTGGGAAAAGAAAAGAGAGCGAACGTGTGATTGGTTCGTGATCTTTCTGATGTGATCGGCACACAGCGTCTCATTTCGATGTCAAGGATGCTCCACATAGTCTTAACGGACCAGGTAACGGTACAAAAAGCCAAGACAATGGAGTGCAGTTATGTGGGTATTCATAAATGGATTTTGCGTTGGTTATTACTCTGAGAGGTTGCTGAGAGGTGAACATAGTTCCAAGGATGGTGGAAGGTCATCTCACGTACCATGTAACTGGCGAAGTTAGCACCCAAGATAGGCCGGCAAGTTATAGCAAGTTACAAGTTAAGTTGTCCACGCGTGGGAACAAGTTAGATCAAAGTTAGCCTGCCAAAGTTATCACGCACGCAAGTTACCAAGTTAGCCCCAAAAGTTACTTTATTCACACTCTCTCAGAAAGGATAAAAACTGGTTGGTATTTCCTATTTCAATCTCAAACCTCTGCACCCAGTGAGAAGCCATGTAACCCAGCATAAAAGGATCAGTTTAGCCGACGGTCCGACCAGTCCTAGGCAGCCAGCATCACGGTGGCTCAGCCACGTTCGACCCTCATCTTGAGACCGCACCCCGACACGCATATGCAGCCAAAGGTTCTGAGGAACTGCCGGTAGAATGAAACATCTATGGCCCGGACCTGGAATATCAAGCCGACAGTGTCAGCCGACGCTTGAAGGATCCCCCCGATGCTTACCAACCAGAGGCGTCGGCCTTACTCATGCTTAACCTTGGTATTAGTGAAATTTGGTATACCACAACGCTGTCTGCGTCGGTTTATATTTTACCCGTGCAAGGTTGAGGACGGAGCCGACGAATCAAGTTGCGTTAACGATTATCATCTCCGGCAAGCTGCGGCAAGGCTTTTTGATTCCCTCTCACAGGCGGAGGGCTGTTTTCTGTCAAACTGGTCGGGGTAAATCCATGGACGGACGGGATGGGAGCCCACTGAAAGACGAGCTCCTGTAAGTGGGTTTTGAATATCAGTAAACTCACGCGTCCAGTACTTGGAGGCGACAAGTGCAGGATGTTGGCGCGCCTACGGAATTGAGCGACGCCAAGTGTAATTCCTCATCAGAAACCTACAAATCGAAGGTGATAAGTGGGGGGCGCGAACACTTCAGCAACGGTAAGCGGATCTATCCGAGGTATGACTTTGAGGAATATTCGAAACTGGCATTGCGGAATATACCATGATTCCCGCTGGAATTCATGAACTTATGAGGACACATCGCTGGTACCCATTATTGTTCACGAGACTTTGTTCAGGTAAGTTTGCATTGGTTGAAGTGGTGTTACGTTTTTCAACTGGACGCCATACGGGTGTGGTTTTGTTCATTTCTTGTCCACAGGATATCAGGCTGTGGGACTGGGAGTCAACGATTACTCTCCTTTTGACAGGTTGGAGGGAGCATCGGAGGATTCGGATGGCTGCAAAGTTGTGCATGATGTCAGTGATGTTCATGCGGCAGTGTCGCCGGCTGAATTTACAATTGGAATGTTGCCTGTAAAACAAAGTGCTTGCTGGGAAGGCGAAACGTCCATGATTTCCTCGACTAGGATGGCGTAAAACGGACTTGCTTGGTATCTCTTCGTGGGAGTGGAAATGATTCCAGGACCTGAGATTGCTATAAAAGATAACCTCGGAGAAGAAAAAGAAAAGAAAAGAAAAACTCCCTGGTGCCTGGAACGATCATATGACCAGCGGCCGGATTTTCTACCGCCAAGACCCCAGGCACGAAAATTGAACTCCACGCTCAGATAGATCCTGGATGCACGGTTAAAAGGTCGCGAAAGGAGTCGTTTGCAAGCGGTCTTGCGGACTCAAGTCTTCGCAATCAGAGTGTTTTGTTCGAATATCAGCCGAGTAGAGTGATTCGTGAGTGGTTAAGTGCGTGTTGTGAATAGATCAACAGTCGGGTATCCAACCAACAGCAGAGTACAACTGAACCCAATGTCTCGTCTCATTTCTCTCGACGCGAGAAAGTTTTACGGCACTGGTAATGCGTCACTTGGCCCCTGGTGCCCTGGCTTCAGTGCTGGCGGCAAAATTACACGAAAGGACTAACCTGGGAGGGTGCACCACGATGAAGCTATTCCCCATGCGTTTATGGCACTGGGGACATCTGGAAAGAGAAAAGGAATCAGTGCTGATTTCAAGCAGTGGTGGGTAACACACATGCGACTTTCTGTGATCTTGACTCTCCTGGCTTGCAGCTTCATTAGCTGCCTCCCTACCTGGTCCGCGCGAGCCTTGCCAAGGTTTCGAATGACACGGGTGTCAAATCTCGGAGCGCGGAGTGCTCCAATCAATAAAGCGCGGATATCCTGGATTGTGACAAGCGGAGGTAGCATCTGCAGCGTATCTGCGGCGTCCATCTGCTGACGATTCCTCTTGATAAGCTCCAAAGCGAGCTGCAGGCGGTGAGGGCCGTTGTTTCCCGCAGGCCAAAGATAGGTGCGTAACAACGTCAGGTATATGCTAGAAGCCCGTGTGCTGGGGTGGTAAACCCGCCTACAGTGTCCTGTGGGGGGGGGATGTTAGATTGAATAACGACCCCAGGTCCCGGAAGTCTCGGAAGACATACTCTTCGGCTTTCAGATAATCATGCAGCTGATATACATATAGCTCCAGTGCTTATCGTGCCGTCCGAGTCGACCGAGTAGTATCGCACGAGCCTCAAACAAGTCTGGGAATCGTCAGCAAGAGGCCGAGTGGGGAAAATAACCGCCTATAATACCCTCAGAGGATATCCGACTATAAAGGCGCTCAACTGTATACCGGTCGGTGGTATCAATGAACTTCAATAGTTTCTCATAATGTTGCGACCAATCTAGACCTGGGTCAATCCCCCGTCTTGAGAAATAGCAGACCACTCACCCTCATCGTTGCGTGTCTTGCCTGACAGCGTTCATCTTCAAGTACGAGTCCGCCAGCCGATCATGAAAACATAATCGATTCCTCCTGGCGCTCCTCGACCAGGAACTCTAGATACCTGACACACAGCTTCGGGTCGCTGATTCCAAAGTGGTCAGCACACCGCTCGAGGGAGCTCAGCGTCCTCTGACGTGAAGATCTAGGTAGGTGAGTGCTCTATATTAGTACGAGGATATCTGCGTGCTACATACTTGGAAAGCCATGGCGCCATCCTGTTCAAGATCCACCGCGACGAGGCTAAAAATTAGATCTAAATGCTCTGGGCCCAGTTTTCCTGAGATAGGAGATTGAAGGGGACAGCTTATTCTCCATTTTCTTCTCCGCTTCATCTCACCTGCAAGAGCCCTGATCAGTCGTGTCTTTCTTCGAAAATTAGCTCAAGTAGAAGAGGTACGCACTGCTCCAAAAGGCTAATGCTTTACCGTGCATGTTCATAGCCGTTGTACAAATCGCAGAGCTCTGCAAATTTCTGTGAGACGTGAGCTCCGATGAAATACGCAAGGCGAAAGGGAAATGCAAACCCCTCGTGCGCGCAGCTTCTCCTCCACTTCGAAACCTCGCACCAATTTGGGTACTCGACATAGGGGGCCCGAGAAGTCCAGGATGGCAGAGTAGGTACACTCAAACAGCGCCGTGGTCGACGATTTGGGCAAAGTGAAGGAGTTGTTCGGGATCCAGGGGCGGACAGAGGAGCATCCGGGAGTGCAAACAGAGTCGTTTCAACGACGTCTCGGACAAGGAGTCGATCCCATGGGACTGGTTCGTCCGTTGTGATACCTATGGCCGGGCGAGGGGCCACCTGCGACACGCGGACGATGATAGGTCAGATAATCCCATAACATTCGCATGGCTCTGGGTAGGGTCGTCCTCGAAGAAGACGGGAACGCGTGGGGGGTCGAAGAAGCCATCGAAATCTTCGCCTGCCACGGGACGCACACGGCCCCACCACAGAGATATCCAAGCGTCTTGCGGTCTGGCCAAGCGGGCCCGAAACCTCCACTGGATACAGCGCTATCACTTTCGCAGGGTTGACGTCCAACGCTATAAAAGTCTTCAAAGCCGGGTCGAATTGTCCCGCACGAAACTGCGCCACGGCGAGCAGCCCACGTATCGTCTTGACCTGTTGCTCCTAAGTATCGTAACCAGGTCAACCTAAGCGGCACGCGGATCGAGGCAGATGTATAACCGTACCTTGTCGGGGACCGTATCGGCGCCAAGCTTGTTGAGAAGGGCCAGTGCGTCGTGATAGTGTCCGGCATCGACCAGCCCGTTAATTTGGGCATTCCACGGCTTCATGCGCATTTGCCAGATGGTGCTCCCTTCAGCCATAGCTGCGGTGCTGTGGATCGGAGCCGTGACGAGGAAAAGCGAGTTACTCGAGGCAGAAGGCATCAGTAGCTGGATGGTTGCGTTGCCTGTTGTGGGTGAGGGACTGTGGATGATGATGTTGATATTGATGCGGCGTGGTTGAAGGGGAGGGCGAGAGTTTGGATCGGTAGCAAAGATATGGAAGACCGTACTTCGATGACTGCGGTTGGCACGGCAGCTGGAAGGATGGAAAATATATGGGCTTGAGGAATGCTGAAAAGCGATTTGAATAAGATTTTGAAAAAAGAGGTCTGCGGGACTGACCGATCTCCCCCGGAGGAGCAAGCCATTCAACGGAAGCAGTCCGCGTGGGCTTTGCATCAGACCCGATGAAATACCCCGCATCTACATACACATTTCAGACTCTGATCACGAAAGAACTGGCGAACGAGCCAACGTACTATCCTTCAGAATAAGGGCTTCTGATTCGCTGATCGGGATGACCTGAGGTTTCGATTTCGCCCCGAGGCCAAACGGCATGTATCCTCCAAGTGCACTGAACGCTCGCGTTCCTGATGTCCCACGTAGTGGAAGAGAAACAGACGTTGCTACCATTGTGGATATAGAGAATATTGTGTACGCAGTTGCGGAGTATGCGAAACAAGCTGTATCCTTATCCAAGAACGATATTACTCGAGGAGAGTGCGGCAAAGAGGCTTCCTGGTAGCCGCCAATCAGTGGACCATAGCTTTCGCGCGATCGACACACACTTGGTCTCTTGTGCTTCGCCGTCTCTCCAGGTATATATCATTACCTTCCTTCGACATCCTACGATGAACTGGGTTACCGACACCCCTGCCGCTTGAGGGCCGGACAGAATCTGCTGAAGGGAGGAGTGGATTGCGAATGAGAAGGCGTCCTTGGTAGTGGGCATGAAGTGGGATGAGAGCCCAGGAAGCGGAAACAAAGTCACCGCCGCATCTATGGTCCGATAAATATTGCAAGTTGGTTGATCGAATTAAACGTGCGCACCGGACAGCAGAACTAAGGAATTGATGTCTTTGATGATCCCGATCTGGTCTATTGCCTTGCTCAGCGGCCGGGTCTGGATCTCTAGCCGGATTGCCGTCTTGTCGCTGCCATCGACTGGCCTCAAGCATTAGCAATGCGCGACGCCACAGTGGCAAGCGAGTACCGTTTTCATCGATCCAAAAGATAATGAGCTTCCCCGTGGTCGTTCCAACGTACAATCTGTCGTCTAGAGACCTCGTAAATTTAAGCCACCCGCACAGAAGAGGTGCGAGTCGTTGCCTTGGGCGGTCAAGCTCGTTATTTTCTCCTTCAATCCAGAGACAACGGCCGTTGGGCATTCGAATGGAGTCATAATGAGGAGGATGGCCGTCGAAACGTAATAGCCAGTGTGAGTCCCGATACGCCGTACAGCACCTCTACACCTTCGCGCGATGTGGTTTCCCGCAGCAACCTGTCACATTTTGTCACAGTGACGGTGGAGCCATTCGGCCGAGTCGAAAAAGCGGGACATTCCGGGTCATATTTTTACGATTTTTTTTCAGACCACAGAATCTAGAATTGCGCCGGTTGCCTTTCCCCACATGTTGAATGCACACATCGATTCTCAAGTCTTAACATCATATTGATGAAATGTCCTATGCCAAAAGCAACACATTATTTTACCATCATGGGTTGAATCCCGCCATTTGGGGTCCTTTCAGGCCCTAGTACAAATAGTACTTGGACGTGTACTTAACAGAGATGGGGGCATCTCCAGCGACGCACTGAACGAAAACAGAACGATTTAATCCACGCCCAAAGACCGGACGGAAGAAACCCATACCGAAGTCGGAGGCTGCCCGCCCACAGTGTCGACGCGGAAGATCTCGGACGCAAGCTCGCCTTGAACCGCGGCAAGCTGAAGCCAGTCGATATTGGTTGCGGGGTCCGTGGGCGCAAGGATGTCTCCGGTCTTTGCGCCGAGGACGAACGCGGTGGCGTTCCCTGCGAATTTCCTAGAGGTGAAGTCCCATTTGGGCGAGATGCCGGTTCCCGAGGGAGAAGTCACGAAGTAGTGGAACTCAATAATAAATCATGAGACAGAGTTTGTAGCAGGAAATAGTTGACCTACGCCTCAAGGTGGGGCGCACCGACGCGACGCCCGATGGCGGTGGCTGGCACGTCGGGGGCGGCATTCCCCAAATGTTGAATGCAGTAGTCTGAACTGTCGCGAATTCCTTGTGGTACAGGCAGGATATGTCGAAGAGCGAGGCGACAGCACCGATCGAGCTGGTTAGAAGGGGAACATTCAGTCGTGCACCCTCTCTCAAAAGCAAAACGAATCTTACGCGAAGGTAGTACCAGAGCAGGTGTAGTTCTGGATCCCGACACCGAGCAGGATGAAGAGCGGCCCGGTAGCGGGGCCGACGAGCGCCGTCTGGTTCGCAGGCAGATCGATCACTGCCTTGGACGTGTCGCAGTCCTCATCCTTGCGCACGAGGGGCCCCGCAGAAACGATGAGAGCACCAGAAACAAGAGATATCAGGTTGAGGGAAACCATTTCGACTTGGGTTGACTGAAGGATGCGAAGCTAAGCACTGCGCTGTGGAATAACTATGAGCTGGACGCTTTTATAGCAGACCCAACCAACCCACGCTGAACAAGTATTCGTGATGCTTCATTCCCATTGCCGCGGCGAGACAACAGAGGTATATCCCGCATAATCACCGAGCTCGCAGACACTGCAGTGAACCAGAAAGACCTTCCGCATACTAGGGCAGAATCGGCAAGATGCCCAGAAGATCTGGAGCTCAGGGAGTTGCGTGATTTCCGCGGTCATAGAGGGGAATAGCCCAAACACTCAGTTGGCGTGAGTCAGCTTGCCGCGACGGAGAAGTTGGCAGAGCGTGAATGATGGATTCGGTGGACCGAGGGAGTGGTTGGTAGGAATCTATATTGGGGTTCTGCAAATTCAGATGTTTCAGATTTCACTAGTACTCGGCCGCGTTGTCGTTATGGATAACGCGTTGTCCATTCCCCGACGGTGTTCGGTCGTCCGATAAGTTGAGATTTGAGCAAACCTGGTGGAGTCGGTCATGCACATACCGTAGGGAGGTGATCAGTCGTCGTCGAGCAGCTGGAAGATCTGAAGCAGTCTTGATATTCGACAGAGCATCCATACTGCCAGCGAATGGACGGCTAATTTCGATTACAAATATGCCCACCCGAGCCACAGGGCTTCCTGTATGAGCCCGAATGCGTGAAACCCGAAACGGTCCGCGCAATCTGGGCAGCCTAATTACTCTGTTGCTTCGGGTTTGCACAATAGGTACGTGCTTGTTGGCATCACTGGATGGCTGGAATATGAGTTAATCCAAGAGTGATGACGACAACATTGTTTTTTTGGTTTGTTCAACGCGAAGGCCCAGACGAGTGTGTCGTAGGAACCCATTTCAATGTCGGATTCTAGTCAAATTGAGGGGCCGGAACGCCGAGAGCGCCGATGAATCGTCGGAACCTGGGGGTTTCAAAATAGCCACGATTCATATGCGGCCGAACTACACGTTGAAGAATTTATTTGGACGTTGGACGTTGGCCCGCAAAAGAGGGGTCAGCTGTGGCTT